>CANYLF010204844.1:0-10997 GCA_948193215.1 Bocquillonia castaneifolia
CTCAAACACCAGTTTCAAACACTTAGTACTATGTCTAAGTTGATCAGCATCAAAAATTTTGAGGGTTGCTAACTTTTAGCCAACAATCTCGCCCATTTTTTATGATGACAAAACTTTACATAAGTAACCTTCTCAATTCAAAACACATTCATCATAACAGTGTAAAATATGAGATGCATGAGTGAGTTTTGAAGAAAGAAGTACAGGGTTTGTTTTAGAGAGTCATTCATGAATTTAACATGCTGCTCCCCCTAAGTCGATGCTTTAGATATTCCTAAATAAAACTTGCATAATAGTAAAAACATAAAAATATATGAATTTCAAAAACAATATTAAAAGTTGCAGCATAAAAGGTAGAAATAATAACAAGTGATAATGAATAAACATGGTGCAGACAAAATAAGTTCAGGTTATTTAAACTAAAAAGGAACAAAAGAAGTGATTCTTAGATAAGTAAAAAGTACTTCAAGAAACTAGATAGATAAGCAATTAATCAAAAAATCACATATACTCCCCTTTTTGTTAGCATCAAGAAGGGTGATAGGGAATATATGGAGGTAGTACCTGCAAGAACTAAAAACAGATAATTCCTAAAAACTACAAACCACATAACAAAAAATAAATATATTCAAAAAATTGAAACAATGTCAGTTGAGACTAAGGAGATGGAGATTCAGAGGTATCGGTTCAGGAATCAGCAGGGTGGTCATTTGAATGGATGGATGAGTCATTGCTATCTCCTTCTTCTACTTCCTTTGAGTTAGACTCCTCTGCTTCTTGAGCTTCTGATGTAACTACTTGAGTAGCATCTTTAGCAGTTTCAGAAGGGTCTATTATCTCTAGTACTTCAGTTTTAGGGACTTCAGACTCAAGAACTCCAGTCTCAATGGTTATGTCTTCAAACATCTTTGCTATGAGTTCTTCAATCTCAACTGCTTTGGTTGCTTCAGACTTTGCAATGTCACCTTCAGGTACTTTAGTTGGATTAGCTGCAGTAGCAGGTGGTTTAGTTTTATCTTTTTGAATCTCTTCATTCATAGCTACACACGTTTCAGGTATGATATCTTCAGCAATCTTCTCTGTCCCTGTTTGCTTCTCTGCCTATGAGTTTGTGTGACTCTGAGAGCCTGCTTTAGTCTGTTGAGTCTCTTTGGGCATCACGAAACTCATTTTTTGCTTTATCTTGTTCACCTCTTCTTGGCCAATCTCTATCAACTGGTTCACAGCTTGCTCAAGTTTTAAGTCACGTTTGACTTGATCAGCTCTAGCTCCAGTTTTAGCTTTTCTTTAACTTTCTCAAATCGTCCTTGTAGAGCATCAGCATTGCCTTTGACTGAGACTTTTATCTCCTTCTCTCTCAGTTCTTCTCTTGCCATTATTACATCAATGTCTTTCTTGGAATACACAATGCCATCAAGGAGGAAGGTGACTCTTTCATTCTTGGTCTTTTCAACAGACTGCTCAAAAGTAAGGCCTGTTTCTTCTTCATCAGATTCATCAGAAAACTCAATGTAAATTTTCTTTGATGATTTTTCTGGCTTCTTTGCTCTCACCTTTGACCTGTAACTGCCTGCAACTTGCTTCAGCTTTTGTTCATTTTCAACCTTTTTCTTCTTTTCTTCACTTTTCTTCTTCTTTCCTCCCAATTTCTTTCATTTTCTATTTCTTTTTCTCTCTGTTTTTCTAACAGCTCCATTTTTCTTTTTAATTCTTCATCCTGTTTTCTTTTTCTCTCCTCTTCTTCTTTTTTCTTTCTCTTATCTTCTCTTCTTTTCCTCTCTTCTTCTCTTATTTTCCTCTCTTCTTCTCTTTTCTTTTATTTTTCCTCAGCTCTCCTTGTTCTCTCATTCTTAATTTTTTCTTTTCTCAACTTATCTAACACATTCATTTTGACAGCTGACCCACCAGTCAGTTGTTGAGCTTCAACCATTAGCTAAGCTAAATCAATCATAATTTCTTCTTTAAGAGTCTCACTTCCCTCCTGATCAGATTGTACTTCCTCTTCAATAACAGATTCTAACTTAATAGGTCCACTAACATTATCTGGTAACAACACATCATCATACTCTTCAAAGCAAGTATTATTTTTCTTTTTGGCTTTAACCAGC
The DNA here is from genome assembly GCA_948193215.1 of Bocquillonia castaneifolia. Taxonomy (NCBI): domain Eukaryota; kingdom Viridiplantae; phylum Streptophyta; class Magnoliopsida; order Malpighiales; family Euphorbiaceae; genus Bocquillonia; species Bocquillonia castaneifolia. Next base: position 2,109 of record CANYLF010204844.1, read on the forward strand.
CTAACCATAAAATTCTTATCAACCCAGTTGTCTCTAGGAGCATCTTTTGAAAAACTTATAATCAGATTCACTCCTAGGTACTCAAACAACACAGTTAGCTTCATTCCATAAGGAAGACCCCGGTTACTTCTACCAGACCCAAGCCTAAGAAAATAATACAACATAATGTAGCACAAGTTAACTCTTTTCTTTTTTCAAAATATGCCATAGAATGCAGACATCAATGGAGTTAACATTATCAAGGCTGCCTAACCTAGGTTCTATGTAATGGGTCAAAAACCTATGAATGATCCTTTTCAGGAAAATCAAGGGTTGCAGCACTTACTATTTTTCTTGCTTTAATGTCCTCATTTAGAGTGATTTCCTTCTTTGCTTTAAGCTCCTCATACTCAGAGCCAACTTCTAAGGGTAGTCCAATCGTGACTCCTTCATTCAAAACCCCGTAAGCCTCAACAAGCATATCCAGTGTGATTACTTACTTTTTCCCTTTGAGAGTGATTGAAAAACTATGTGCCTCATTGTCTTCAACTTTGATTCCTTCATAGAATTGTCTAACAAGAGTCTCATAAATAGGTTTTTGAATCTTTAGAAAACCTGTCCATCCTTGAAAATCAAAGAGATCTTTTAATCCAAATTTTTCTTTTTCGAAGAACTTTCAGTCAATGCATCTAGGAGGGATCAGCTTTGATGATAAATCTTCTTTCTCATATTTCTTTGCTCTTTTGGACGTTTGAGCTTTTGTCTTGGCTGCTGAAATGATTTCCACTTCCTTTCTCTTCACCATTGTACAAATAGCACTCAATTCTTTTTGAGAGATGAAGTGATTTAGGGCTTTTTGAGATTTAGTTTTTAAGTTTCAGAAGATATAAGAAATTTTGAGGAGAATGGGGAGAGTTAGGTCTTTTAAGAGTTTTTAGAAGGATTGAGTAGGAGAAAATGTTTAGAAATTAAATTCTAAACCGTTATCTTTCCTCTGTAAGGGTTTTATCTTCCTAGGCTCAACATAACTTTTTCAAATTGCCTGTCAGACTCACTTTTTACCACGTGGTTGTCTCCTTTTAGGAGTTCTATTTTCAACTTCTAGATAGATATCACACTCATGGAAAAAGAGTTAGAATAAAATCAAGACTTTTTAAAGAGATATGAATAGAAAAGATTAAGTCCTTATCAACAAAAAAAAATGGGAAGATATATATTTTTATATTTTGAATATTTCAATTTTTGATTTTTGAATATATGAAAAACATAAAATGAAGGGAACAGAATGAAAAATATCATATATGAGAAAATAATGCAATATGTACAAATATGACCAAAAAGAAACGCAAGTTTTTAAATTTCAAGAAATTTAAAGCTATTGGTCAAGCTTCAAAATGCGAAGCTCTCTTCTGATTCAGCAAAAGGTTTCCTCATTGAGGGGTCTAGTAAAGATATCAGCCAATTGCTTTTTTGTGGGAACAAAGATCATTTGAATGTCAAGATTTTGAATGTGGTCTCAGATGAAATGATGTCTTATTTTAATATGCTTTGTGCGTGAATGCAAAACAAGATTTTTGCTCAAACTAATAGCACTTGTATTGTCACACAAAATTGGAATGTTAGAATAAGTCATACCAAAATCTTCCAATTCTCACCTGATCCAAAGAATTTATGCTACACAGCTTCCAGCAACTATGTACTCAGCTGTGGAAGGACTGACTGAGGTCTACTTCTTGCTATTCCATGAGACTAAAGCCTTTCCTAGAAACTAACAACTTCTTGATGTGCTCTTCCTATCCACATGACTTCCTGTAAAATCAGCACCACTATATCCTACCAAATCAAGTGTGGTATTTTTAGGATACCATAGACCTAAGTCTTGGGTTCCGACAAGATATCGGATTATCCTTTTAATAGCAATAACATGTGATTCTTTAGGATTATCTTGAAAACGTGCACAAAGATAAACATTAAAATGAATATCAGGTCTACTTGCTGTAAGATAGAGTAAGGAACCTGTCATACCTCTGTATAGCTTGCATTCAATTGATTTACCTTTTTCATCCTTCTTCATTTTGATTGTGGTACTCATTGGTGTCTTACGTTCTTTAGCTTCAATCATCTTGAATCTCTTTATTAGCTCTTTTAAGTGCTTTGACTGATTGATAAGGATCTCATCTTCAAGCTGTTTAATCTGAAGTCCAAGAAAGAAACCGAGTTCCTCTATCATGCTCTCTTAAACTCATTCTTCATAAGAGTGTTGAATTCTTTGCAAAGCTTTTGTTGAGTTGATCCAAACATAATGTCATCCTCATAGACTTATACCACTAAAATCTCATCATTGTGACTTTTGGTAAACAAGGTTTTGTCTACTTTTCCTCTCACAAACCCATTGTCAAGCAGAAATTTACTTAGTCTCTCATACTAAGCTCTAGGAGTTTGTTTTAGTCTATAGAGTGCTTTGGTCAGCTTAAAGACATGATCAGGATAGGTGAGATCTTCAAATCTAAGAGGCTGCTCCACATAAACTTCTTCTTTAAGAAGTCCACTCAAGAAGGCACTCTTGACATCCATTTGATAAAGAAGAAAGTTTTGATAGCAAGCAAAGGCACACAGTAGTTTGATAGCTTCAATTTCTATTGGTGCAAATGTTTCTTCAAAGTCTATTCCTTCTTCCTGGTTGCATCCTTTAGCCACAAGTCGAGCTTTGTTTCTCACAACATTCCCTTGTTCATCAGGCTTGTTTTGGAACACTCACTTAGTTCCTATTGCCAGCTGATCCTTGATTCTGGGTACTAAGTGCCATACTTTATTTCTTTTAAACTGATTCAACTCTTCTTGCATGGCAACAATCCAATTTTCACCTTGTTGAGCTTCACTTATTGTCTTAGGTTCAATCTGAGACACATAAGCTACATTTCCCATCAATCTTTTGAGATCATGTCTTGTTATGACTCTACTTGAGGGATTTGTCAAAAGATTTTCTGGCGGATGATATCTGTGGCATCTCTATTCTTTGGGCAACTCATTTGCTTCATCTTGTCATTCATTCTGTTGAGCTTGAGCTTTAGGGTTCTAGTCTCTATTAACTTCCTGTTCCACGTTCTATTAAGTCTGACCATTCTCAGGTTCAACCTGTTCATCATTGTTTCCTCCAAGAATTTCTCCAACATCTCCACTAGATATATTTTTGTAATTTTCTTTAAAGATAACATGAATTGACTCTTTAACAAGTAAGGAATGCTTATTAAAGATTTTATATGCTTTACTCTGTTCAGAGTAACCGAGAAAAATACCTTCATCACTTTTAGGATCCAACTTGCCTAGCTGAGTCTTATCATCGTTGTGAATAAAACACTTGCATTCAAAAGCTTTGAAGTAGCTTACAGTGGGTCTCTTTCCTTTCCATAATTTATATGGAGTCTTCTTCAATCTTGATCTCACTAATGCTCAATTTTGAATATAGCAAGCTGTGTTGATCGCTTCAGCCTAGAAATACTTTGGAAGATTAGCTTCATTCAGCATGGTTCTTGCCATTTTCTGTAGTGATATGTTTTTCCTTTCCACAACTCCATTTTGCTATGGAGTTCTTGGAGCTAAAAAGTTATGACTGATTCCAAATTGACCACAGAGTTCCTCGAAGGATTTGTTGTTAAATTCTCTTCCATGATCACTTTGAAGAGCTGTTACATTGTATCCCTGCATGTTTTGAATCTTTTTGCACAGACTAGCAAACTTGTCAAAAGCTTCATCCTTATTTTTCAAAAACAAGGTCCATGTGAATCTGGAATAATCATTAATGATTACAAATGCATATGCTTTACCTCCCAGACTACATGGAGTGATGGGTCTAAGCAAGTCAAAGTGAATCAATTCTAAGGATCTAGTAGTTGAGATTGTTCCTTTAGACTCGAAACTCGCTTTGGTTTGTTTTCCAAGCTGGCAACCATCATAAATAGTATCCTTTTCATACTTCAGCTTAGGAAGACCTCTCACAAGATCGAGCTTAGATTGCTTAGAGATGATATGCATAGATGCATGACCTAATCTTTTATGCCACAGCCAATTTTCATGATCAATTGAAGCTAAACTAAGTTACTTAGTTGAGCTTCATTAAAGTCAATCACATATATGTTTTCTTGTCTCTTACCAACAAACACAGTCTGATCATCCTGAATGCTTTGAATCTCACAATGATTAGGTTCAAAAATTACTCTGAAGTTTTTGTAACAAAGTTGACTCACACTTAAAAGATTGAACTTAAGATCTTGCACTAATGACACTTCACTAATTATTGGACTTGAGCCAATTGAGCCTGAGCCAACGATTCTTGATGTACTACTATCCCCGAAACTCACTGATCTTTTATTCTTCAGCTCCAATCTGGTGAACAGAGATTTATCCCTAGTCATGTGCCTAGAACAAGCGCTATCCAAATACCATTAGTTCAGCTTCTACTTCCTTTTCAAGCATACCTATAAGAAATCAGTTAGTTTTAGGTACCCAAGCTGAGTTGGGTCCTGATTAGTTAGTTTCAACATCCTGTGACAACATTTTTGGCCTCCATACAAGTGTGTATCCATGTCTATTTCTTTTATATGCACAATGCTTCACAGTATGACCAATATGATTACAAAAGAAACATCTTGCATTTGACTTATGTGAATGATACGCAGGTTTTGGAAATAATTTTCTTTAGTGATCAGCTTTAAAAAACTTTTACATAGATTGAAAAACTTTCAGGCCAGATTCTTTGCTAGTGCTAGCATTCTCTAACCTAGCATTGAATCCATTATAACCTAATCCTGTCTTATCATTAGGAATATGCTGATTGCCCAATAACACATCAAGATTTTGCTTACCATTTGTAAATCTTTCAAGGTCTTTTGTAAGAGAATCAATTTTCTTTTATAAAACTTCATTTTCTTAAAAAGTAACCATGTAAACATCCTGATTCAGTTCAACCTGTTGCTTAGATATGACAAGTTCATTTTCAACTTTTAAGAGTCTCTTTTCAATCTCATTATACATCTTAGTAGCTTTCCTTTCCTTTTCAGCAAGATCCTCATAGGTACTAGTTGAGACACAATAAATATGAACTTGTTTACCAGTTTCAAGCTGTCGACATTTTCTTTTTAACGCAACATACTTTTTAGCCATCCTTTCATATTTATGATAAAGCTCTATCATAATATTTTGCAAGTCATCAGGAGTTCCAGTTCAAGAAAATTTACCTCAGCTTCAATGGATTTTGGTTCAGACTTTTGAATCTTTTCTTTGTCAATTTTAGATTTGTCAGCTTCAACTTCTTTTTCCATCAAGAAGAGATTTACTACTTCTTCAGGTTCAATGCTACCTTCTGAATCTGAGCTTTCACTTTCACTCCAAGTGACTGCCAAAACCTTCTTTGTCTTCTCCTTTTTCCCTTTATTCTTCAGTCTTGGACAGCTAGTCTTGACATGTCCTGTTTGATGCATTCATAGTAAATGATTTCATTGCTATCCTTTTTATAATCAGGTTTGGATCCCAAAAATTTCTTCACATTTTTCCTGTATTGCTTTCCTCCTTTTCTGAACATTCTCTTAAATTTTCTGGTGATAAGAGCAACTTCTCCTTCTGAGTCTTCAACAGTTTCAAATTCAAGAGCCAAATCTTTCTTCTTTTTGACTTCATAGGTTGATACCTTTTCTTTATCTTTCATCATAAGCTCATGTGCTATTAGAGAACCAACAAGCTCATTATAAGATAAAGTGTTAAGATCCTTAGCTTCAGTAATCACCGTTACCTTGGTTTCGCACTTTATTGACAAAGATCTCTGCAACTTCTTGACTTGTTAATTCTTTGGAACATCTCTTCCATAGTTCTTCAAGGTACTGACAATCTCAGAGAGTTGATTGTTTAACTCCTGAATGGTTTCTTTTGGTTTCATAGTGAAAAGTTCATAGTCCTTCAACAGCATGTTGATTTTTGTGTCTTTGACCTGGCTTGTTCCCTAATATGCCACCTGAAGCTTATCCCAAAGTTGTTTGGCTGACTTGATATCAGAGAGACAATTATACTCAAATATCTCAATGGCACAGTGAATGAAATTCAATGCCTTAGCATTGAGAGAAATTTCTCTCAAATGAGCATTGGTGTACTCATCTTCAGTAGCATCCCTCATAGTGCCATCTGCTCCAACAATCTGAGGTGTTTATGCTCCATTCTGAATGATCTTCCAACAGTTTACATCTGCAGCCTGAATGAAGTTAATCATCTTGTTCTTCCGGTACTCATATTAGCTTTATTTAGAAGTGGAGGTCTAACAGCTGATCCTCCTTCAGCAGCTCCACCGAGATTGTAAAACACATTCTGGCTGTTACCACCTGGTCCACTACTACTAGCCATAGATCCTCTTTAGAAAAAGAAATTACAAGCTTTTTGAAGAGCTTGCTCTGATACCATTTGTTGGTCCCAAGGCTAGTCTCAAGTGGGGTGGTGAATTGAGTCTATTTGTTTTGAAACTAAGATAGTATTTGAAACTAATTGTTTAATAAAATATTTTATCAAAAACTAATTTTTATTTTTAAGATATATCTATAGATTGGAAACATTTTAATGAATATAAGAGTATTTAAAAAAATAACTTGTTATATGAAGAGTGAAACTAAACACAACAGACTGAAAATAATCAAAGAAAATAAAGAGAAAAGTTGAGACTCAGAGATTTATTGTGGTTCATCGTAAGACTACATCCACTACCTAAGATCAGCAACCTTAGGATTTCACAACTTCACTATTCTCTTTTGCAGGATCAGAGAAAACCTTTCAATACAGCCTATAGCTTTTCACAGATTTTGATGCAACCAAGGATGGCACCATCCAAAATCCTAATGGTGTGCATGATGGAGCAAATGGAGCTAAATTGAAGTCTAAGCTTAGGAATGGAAAGGATGTGCTAGCATATGAGCCATCATTAACTAGATTGCAAGCTAAGAGGTTCAAGGAGGCTTTATTGAGCTTATGTGATGCATTTATATGGCAAGACCGACATTGGGAATAATGAAGATGACATTGGCTTGAAGATGGTTACAATGGTTGTATTTAAATAAGCTTAAAAATGCAAGTTTGACAAAGTCAAAGTCAAAGTCAAAGTCAAAGTCAATGGTTAAAAGGTCAACATATCACCACATTGACTTAGGACATAAGTTGTAGAGACATGCTTTCTTTAGGACAAGCTTTGTCTTGGCTTAGGATAACCCTTTGTCTTGTTTTGGACATATGTTGTCTTGTCTTGAGTTATGTCTTAATTAGTTTCCTAATTTGGTTAAGACATAACCTTATCTTATCATAAGTTAGTTAGATGTGTCTTAATTCTTTTCTAATTTGATTAAGACATATCCTTATCTAGATAGGAATTATTTTATGTTTTATTTTCTAGTTTTCCTTATTAATTAGGAATTCTATTTTCATTAGGATTTGTTGTTAGCTTTTCTTGTAAGCCAAGTTTACTCCTTTGGCCGCCAACCCTATTCCTTTTTGGGGGAAGATTTGTGTTTTGTAATCTCTATATATAGAGACTCCCTTGGCCGAAATTCACATCATTCATTCAATAATATTTTCTCAAGTTTTTGCTTTGCAAATTCCTTTAAGTCTTTAAGGTGTTCCTTATTGATTTCTTGAAATTAATTTAAATTGACTAGATTAATTTCACATCTAACGTAAACAATTTATTAACTTGTTAGTTTTAGGTTGTTGAAGCATTCATCTTTTTATAACTAGAGACCTTAGTAGTTATATTGCTAAGCTTGCTAGTTCTATCCAATTTAATTGCAAACATCAAGTTAGATCTTAGGAAAAATGAAATCAACATTATTGATAAGCTTGCTATCTCCATATAGGTAGACCTTATCACGATTGATTAGTTAAACCATCTAATTAAGTGTTTGAACATATCCATTATTGTTTGGTCGAATCAATCAAGCTTCACGGGTGTTGGTTTTCACATCAATTTGTATCAGAGCATTGCTTGAAGCTTTGTGTTATTTTTCTTTAATCCAATCGAGTCTGTCTTCTCTTTATCTCAATTTTCTATGAGTTGTGGGATTGTAATTGTTGAATCAGCAACCTTGTATGTTTGTTTTGTGTAATTTCTTATGTTTCTTTGTGTTATCCGTAAATCCCCTTTCAAATTAGGGTTTGCAAATTTGTTTTTCTTTAAAAAAAATAAAAAATTACATAGGGCCAAAACCCTAGAGTTTGGGGGTTTTGATTCAATTGTGTTTAGTTAAGGCTGCATTTAGTATGGGGATTGAGGTAAATTTGCCAACTATAAGGCATCCTAAATCTTAAACATTGCAATGGCTTGATGATAGGAAAGGCATGCGTGTAACTAGGAAAGTTAAGGTTGCATTTAGTATGGGGAAATATCATGATGAAATTCTATGTGATGTTGTTCCTATGCAAGCTTGTCATATGTTGTTGGGTAGACCATGGTTGTATGATAGGAATGTTATGCATAATGGGCGATCTAATGCTTGCTCTTTTATTATGAATGGTGAAAAGATTACAATTTCACCTATGAAACCAAAGCAAGTTTGTGAATCACAAAGAGTTATGAAAGAAAAGTTGCTTGAATATGAGAAAAACAAAAGAGAGTGTAAGAGTGCACATGAAAAAGAAAAGGTGCACAAGCAAAAGGAGAGCTGTGCGGAAAAACATGAGAGGTGTAAGCCAAGAGTGGAAAAAGAAGAGTATAATGAGGGTATGCGCAAGAAAAATATGCAAAAGTACATGAGTGATGCGCATGAAAAAGGAGAGTTGAGTGAAAGAAAAGTGAGTTTCTTAGCTAGAGAGAGAGATGTACGCAAGGCTTTAAGTTGTAATAAGCAAGTTCTTGTGCTTATGTACAAGGAGTTGTTATTTAATACT
>CANYLF010204888.1:0-15936 GCA_948193215.1 Bocquillonia castaneifolia
GTGACACATTTCTTGAAGTAATAAAACTTGGGCAACAACAAAGAAAGACCAAACAATAAAGGCCAAATACAAGAGATGCCAATAAAGCTCTGCATACACAAACCTTCACAAGTACGTTAAAAATTACAAAGCCATGACAGGTTGAAATAATAATAGTTAAATCATGTGAACTTATCATAATGCAAAGTTGAATTTGCTAATGTAGTTGATTATACAACACGAACCTGGGATCGATAGATCAGTTACCAATGCGAAGCTGGAATCGCTAAAACTAGTGTTTTACCTATGGAGAAGCTGGATTTGCTAAATTGTTCAAAAAATACGAAGCTGGTCCCACTAAGAAGGCACCAAGGAACAAACAAAAAATAAAAAAAAATGAACCCGAGAGAGGGATCGCCAATGTATGAATAGAGCATATAGCAAAAACTATTCTCATTAATAACAATTGAATAATTACAACATACAGATGGGCAATCAATCCTATGCCGCATAATCATTATTAACATTTGAAACAATAACAGGTGGATCCCCTTCCTGAGTTGCGCTCTCACCAACAACTTCAGCCTCCTTGCTATGGGGCTCCGCGTCCTCATTGTCATCCTCCCCGGAGTCACTAGAATCTTCCACATCTGAATAAGGAAGATAGCCTCCCTCCATATCTTCATTCTAATCCTTATTCTCGATAACATTGGCAAAGCCCCTCTTGGAAAGAGTCGAGGCTTCGCTCTCCTGCATGTCAAGAAGAGACTTTTTGAAGCTCAAATCCAATAAATTAATCCTTTTCAAACATGTTTCTTTGTAGGCTTGGCAGTAGCGACTTCCCCACTTTTTGTAGAGCTTTTTGGCGGCTCTCAAGTTGCCATAATTAGAGGAAATGGTTTTATTACGGTCCTCCACCTGTTGCTTTAATTTTTATTCTCCTCTTCCAGCGAAGCCAGCTTCTGTCTCAACGCCTGGTCGCTGGAGAGAAGGTTTTTGTTGGCATCGTCCAACTCTTTGTAAGCCTTCACAAAAAGTTCAAAGTCACTCCTAACTTTCTCCAGCTCGGAGGCATTTATGCCATTCTCCCTGGTTGCGCGAGCCCAGAAATGCTCCAGTCCTAGCAGATGCTGCGCAACCTACACCCAAAAAAAACTTGTTATTAACAAAAAATATGATCACACAAAATAAAGCCCAAGTAAAACAAAGTACAAACATGCGACTCAGGCAGGTATAATTACCGAAACAAGGTGAAATATGCCTTGACCAATGGCATCATAGGGATGGCCATCTGCGACACGCTTGATGTTCTTAGGCAAAGCCAGGACCTTCTTCATCTTTTTCATACACTGGTTACTCTCAACCGACGTAGTGTAGCGATACTTCTTCAGCCAGTTATAGGAGCTCAGTGGTTGGCCGTTCTCATCCGCAGCAGAGCCAAGGTCGAGGGAAATAGGCTCTGGGGGAATTACTGAGCCATCTTCAGAAACCAAAGCACGGGCCAGAGAATTAGCACTAGCCCCACCAGCAGAAGGAGACAATAAGGGAGTATCAGAAGCAGCTGGGTGTCACGGAGCCGCATCTTTCTCCACAGCTACCTTAGTTAACGTGTGAGCTGACTCCCCACGGGCCCCGAATTCGCCCACCACCCTCTTCTTCCTCGAACTTTGGGTGGAGCCAGACTTACGACTCCTCTTCTTTGAACCACTTCCAGCTGTTGGAGGTAAAAGCACATCACCAAAAACATCAGCAAGATCCATCTACATATATTACAAAAATAGAAGTTAACAAACCAAGGATAAAAAATTACCATGCCGCGACAAGGCGGCCTCGGCATTATTAGATGTTCCTTCTTGCTTGTGTCGCACTAGAGCTAGCAGAGGGGGATCGCATCGCGAGGCCAACTACCTTCGAACTATTGGAATTACATCTACAGGTTTATTATGTAGCAAGCTAACGAGCTTAGAGACAGATGCCTTTAAGGCATTATCCAAAGAAAATCTAAAATTTCTAGCTTTTGCTAGATATCTGCGATGCAAGCCAGCAAAGGCTGACTCGTGCTCCATAATAACAAAGGCCTTATTGATATCATACACTTTACCAGGAAGACCCTCAAATATTCTACAGTTACCATGAGGCGACACAGAAAAGAAAAAATCTAAGCCTTGCCTAGGGAAGCTGTTAAATTGGGTAAAATTTTCTAGGTGACCCTATAACCCTTTCTCGGTAAAAAGGTGTTTATAACTCAAAAGGGTCCGGATGGAATTTGGATACAATTGAGAAATTGGGATCCCAAATTCGCGGTTAACAGTAAGGAACAGCTCATCCAGAGGGAATTGCAGTCCCGCATCAAGCTGGGCGGTAAAGATAAAAATTTGCTTCGAACCCAAGTCTTGGGTCGCCCTATAATTTGCTGAAGGCCTAATAAACCTATAACCCAGGGGCAAGTTATAACAAGCCCTAATATTGTCAAAGCCAACTAAGTTAGATGCGATGGTGGAAGGTTTCGCTCTAACTTCATCTAAAGTCTTCTGAAAGTTAGCAAGTTCATCAGGACTCAGGGCACCAACTAAAGGATACTCAACAGACATGGCAATACTAACCTTATTAGAAGAGTAAAAGGGGAGTTACCGAGCAAAGCACACAAGTCTACAGGCGAAGTCTAGAATAAATCACACCAAACAAAGGAAAACAAGCACAAATTCTATAGAGAAGGAGGAGCAAAATCAAGAGAGAGAAGTAAAAAAATGAGAATGAAAATAAGGATAGCATATAAAGGAACAGGCTAGAAATTTCAGGATAACCTTACCCTTAGGTGGGAAAAAATCCTGGCCTTTAGATTGAAAATAGATAGGGGCACAATGGTCTTTCCATAGCGAGGTCATTAATGCCTCGATAAATGAGAAAGATAAGGGATAAATGGATGGACATCCTAACCGTCTCCACTCTAGATGTCAGGAGAAAAACATATCATCAGGTAAATATGCTTAACCGCTCCTCAAAAATAAAATAAGTGACACTACCAGGCTTCGCATGGTCAAGAAGAAACCCTGGATTGCGAAGCCAACAGGAATTACAGATATACAATCACAAGGCTTCTCATACTACATGATTGATTTTCATCAGAACACACCAAGGACTTGTCTAAATAGACTCATTCACCTGTTACGACCCCTAGAGGCTTCGAATATAGATAAATCTTCTTCCATAGTAGGATGTATCCCCTACTACAACCCATAGAGGCTTCGCATGGGGACAATCCCGTTCCATCATAGGATATATCCCTCATTGCGACCCATAGAGGCTTCGTAGAGGGATAATTCTGTTCCATATAAGGATATATTCTCTGTTGCGACCCATAGAGGCTTCGCATGGGGATAAATCCCATTCTACCGCAGGATATATTCACATAAGACCCATAGAGGCTTTGCATATAGATAATCTTATCCCTTAGGAAACGTGTGTATCCTTCACGGCGGCTACCTCAGGCTTCACTACGCTGGGAACATAGTACGAATGAAGTACCCTGACAAGTCATAAATAACTTGAGACTTCTTTTGGGGGGAGTAGTGATGGTCTATCACTATATTGGGCCTAAGCAGGCCCATCTTGCTCAACCTAAGGGTAAGAATGGAATACACTCCCAAGAAGGCACACTAGGGTTACCCTATCCCTAGTACTATATAAGCTAAGAATGATCCTCCAGGAAAGATAATTGATCTCTCACTTAACCCTTTATACACTTTACCTAGCAAATACTCTACTAACTTAGGCATCAGAGGGTTTAAGGGGATCACACCCCACCTCTGAGGCCTTTGCTTGACTGTGCAGAGACAGGACTAGCCGGTGAACCCATACCGGAGTAGCAGGATTAGGACACGATCTATCAGGTCGCAACATCAAGCCCAACAGAATCAAAGGCAATTTTACCTCATGGGTAGTAAAGACAATAAGACTAGTATTGGAGGAGACCATGCTTTTTATGCTACTATTGCTTCTCATCATTTACAGCAGTAAAAAATGGCACTAAGCAGCAAGTTTCATCGCAACACTAACAACCAATAATTGCAAAGAGAAAAGGCTTCCCCATCATCCAATTAAAGATTAAATAAAGAAGAAGAAGAAATATCTTGTAAATAGAAAATGAACAAAGAGAATTACAATCAACAGTAGCACTGAACATGCGATTACTGACATAAGCCCAACCCCAATACATTCTCACAACAGCAAGACTAGCCACAAGAATCCCACTCGACATAGCTGTAATAATTGGCTTAAAGGGTTCACTTTCTAGCCAAATAGAACCAAATCGACAACAAGTAGCCTAATTAACAGAGCAAGGGAAGCCCCGATAACGAACAAACAAGATCAATATTCAACAATATCACCAAAAACTCAATAAAAATGAAAGAGAGTGGACGGATTCTGGTAGTCTGGTACTCATTTATGGGTTATTATTCAAGTAGAATAGGGCACTCTATTTTTGAAGGACTGTTGCTACTCCCATTTCTAAATTACGCGGTAAAGGTATCTCGGGAATTATATTTTTATGATGGTAGTGGTCGTGGAGTTTTGGTTTCATGAGTTGGAAGTTGGGTGTGGTAGGGGAGAAGAGGATTGGTGGAGGTTCTAGTGACAAGTGAACTGCGATGGCTAACAACTCTTTTTTTTCACTTGTACAGATGATGATCAATGGATAGGATTAACAAAATTGATGTAAAAGGCAGAGAGAGATGGTTTTTTGTTGAAGCCGCCATCTCCGCCAATTGAGCAAGGTAAAAAGTGAGAGAGGAGAGGTTTGGTGGTGGTGGCAAAGGGATGGAGAAGGTAGACAAAGACAAGCTAGAGATTTGATGTTTATGAGAGAAATAAAAGGTGGGGATTTGGTTTAGGGTTAATGGAAATTGTTATTGTAAATATGGACCCTCATTGTTTACCACCTCACTGTGTTAACTGAGGTAGACGTTAGCTCAGTTTGTGGAATGGTGGATAAGTACATAAAAACTTATTTCACCTATTAAATGTCATTTTTTGAACATTGATGGCTTAACCGTGCCTCGACCTAAACATTAATGGTGTTTTTGCACCTTTACCCTAAACTCTAAATAATGGTCAAATAAATTTAACCAAACCTTTTAATTTTTGCAATTATAATGAAAATTTGAAGGTTTGTTGCAATTTTAACCAAACAGTTAATAATGACCAATTAAATCAAAACCTTTTCATAAATATTGTAAATTTAATCAAATTTTTAAATTTTAACAATTGTGACGGAATTATAAGGATTGTATAAACTTGGAATGAAATTCAAAACCACAGCACAAATTTTGAAATTTATTTAAACTTGTAATTTATATGGAAAGGTTTGGATTTAATTAGTCATTATTAAAGGTTTGGTTAAATAAATCTTTGAAATTTAGTTATAATTGTAAAAATTAAAAAGTTTAGTTAGATTTGCAATTTTCTTTAAAGATTTGGATTTATTTTATCATTAGGCGTAATAAAAATTTATCACGTTCAAACAATTTTTTTCGACAATTATATTTCATTAATAAAAAAAAGTGTACATACATATAGAGAAATACAGAGCACCATTCTTGTATAGAAGAAAACTTAAAATGAAAGATATACAACAAAATCATAATCAACATCATATATAAAACATATGCAACAATAACCCAGAAACAACATCCAAATATATGGATGAAGAAAATGAGATTTGAAACACAAGTAAACTGGATCAAATTTCTCCTATAACTTTTAAATATGGTGGCCTTCATGCTCACCTTGAACCATAATAAAATGATGATTATCCTCAAATCTTCTTAAACAATAGGTACACTGAACCAAGGATGGAGGAGATTGACTGCAAGAATAAAAAACTCCATAATAGGACATATTAAACCTTTCAAAAGAGAGAGCAAAAGGAGAAACAAGTCTTTGATCCATGTCTATCACTTATTTATTTATTAAATACGTAAGAAAACAGTAAAAAAAGCCAATTTTTAGTCGAAAGTGACGTTGTTTGCTGATACAAAGACCAGAAGAATGCACTAGAAGGAGAGAGAATACAGAACAAGAGAGAGAGAGAGAGGATTACGTTTAAACAATTTGAGTATAAGAAAATTTTACTCCATGTGCTATTAAAATATATAAAAATACAAGGCATTAAAATATATCATTAAAAGTTACTTAAAAATTGGAATAAAATTTCAATCGAAAAAAGAATAATATAAGATTGAATCCTCTCCTCTACATCCAATTAATTTATCCCTTGAGTACTAATAAGTGGATTCTCAAATTACATGGTTAGTTATTCTATAAATGCAATGGTTATGAGTAAACTAATAAAGTTTAAAATACTAATATTTAGAATGAGGTTAAGCGAGAAGTGGATGAAGTTAATTATGTTATGTGTTAATATGGTGAAGTAGTGGCGGAGTTAGGAAATTTACTCTAAGAGTGCTAAGTTGTAGTAAAAAATAAATGATCAAAATATATAAACATGTTCAATAAAAAAATTCATATCAAATAAAATTATATACATCTAGTGTTAATAGTATAAAAAAAATTAAAAATACATTAAGTGGATGAAAGATTAGAAGGTGGAAGTTGAATTCGTCGATTTTGCACGTTTTGGAGATGTTGCAAAATTTCTTCATCTTTAATTGTAACCAGTGACGGAGCCAGAAAATTTACTCAAGGGGTTCTAAGTTGTAGTAAAAAATAAATGATCAAAATATATGAACACTTCAATAAAAAAAATTCATATCAAATAAAATTACATATATCTAGTGTTAATAGTATAAAAAAATTAAAAATATATTAAGTGGATGAAAGATTAGAAGGCGGGAGTTGAATCCGTCGATTTTGCATGTTTTGGAAATGTTGCAAATTGTCTTCATCTTCAATTGTAGCAAATATATCTCTCTCAATATAGCACACCATCATAGCATTCATCCATTCATCTTCAATTTTGTATTTATTCAACATTTATAATTGCTACATCATAACTCTCAATAGGTTTTTGAAGACCCGGATCGACAACAAGTTCATCGAGATTAAATTCTACACGATTCCTCTTTTGTGCATTAGTACTTGCTTCGAAGATGATATTGTACTTGAATCAAGATTTTTAGGTATTGTCTTGAAAAAAATCCATAAGAGTTTTACCTTACGATTTATCTAAAAAATATTTAAAAATAGATTAATTCTCAATTGATATAGTAATGAAAAAACATCAATTTAGAATGAAAAACCATTACAAACGATCAATTAAGTAAACTTATAAAAGTCCATTAATAGTTCATTTTTCAAAACCATAAAAAAGATAATATAATCAATTATTATAAGTTTTAAACTACTATCAACAAACAAATTATTCATCAAATTATCAGTCATTATCATCATTATATTTATATCCATTAACAATCTAACATTATTTTTAAGACATCTTACAATTCTCATCAAAATAAAAAAATAAATATACAAAGTATTAACTCTAAACATGTGTATTAAAATCCTAATTCAAAATTTAAATTAATATCTATCATTATCAACAAGAAATTTATATAACTCAACATTTAATTTAAACTACCCAATCGATTTTAATGAAATAAAAAAATAAAATTCTAAATATCAAAAGTAAGTAAATAAATTAAAAGAATGAAAGAGACTTACTTGACATTGAAGAATCTTGAATTGAGTTGAAGTAAATAATTTAATAAAATTAAATATGGAGTAATGAGATTTTTGAATTGAAAATATGAAAAGGGGGAGAAGAAATGAAGAATTGGGAATTGGGTTGGGGGGGGGGGGGGGTGGGTTGTTAGGGATTTGATTTTGGCATTTTGTATTGTGTTATACATGTATTTTAAATAAAATGGGCTTCTTTAATTTTAAAAATAGTGTCCTGCAAACAAAACTTTTTGGGCTTCTAATTCATTTTGGCCCAAGTCATGTGAGTATGCTTTATACTTATTTATTGGGCTCTTTCCCTTTTGTAATCGTTTACTTTGTAAAAAAAAGGAAATTTACTGATAGTTAAAGAAGAAGACCGCATAAAACTATGACGGTGCTGAACTGCTGTTCCTAGGGAGGCTGTCTAGGTAGGGAAGATACCTCCCCTCAAGGATTCACCGCTGGCTAGGGGGGCTGACGCACACCTGAGCCCCCCTCTTCTTCCACCTCTGTGGTGGAGTACTTGTAGTTCATGACGGACATGAGATGGGTCTTATAATTCTGGGTGGAGGACATGAGATGATTAACTAATTAATTTGGTGGAAGGAATAATATTTAGCATATGACAAGTCTTTTGGAAAGCTTTTAGGTTTTCTTGTTATGTTCTTTTACTCAAACTTGTTGGTAGGCATCTACTTTATGTCCTTTACCTTCCAATGTGCAACATTTTGATCCATGGATTGTATCATGTTTCAGGTCTTTTACATAAGAGTAATGCTACAAAATCCTTATCCTTATTTGAAGCATATAAAACCTCATAATGACATTTTATGGAAAGGCAAGAAGATGCACATGTTCAGATGCAGCTTTAGTACATCGGTAGCATGCAAACCAGATAAAAATGCTACAAATTGATTGGAGTGATGAAGTGGGTATATGCCCTCAAATTAAAAGTACCAGTTAAAGGTTAATATTGATGCTGCAAGACCTGTTACCCAGTAAAAAAAGAGTTTTGGAGCTGTCATTAGAGAGGATCATGGAAGATTTCTCACTGTACTTGGTGGTCTTTCAGTTAGTTTTATTATACTCAATGAGGTTGAATCTCTTGCTATGCAGGAAGTTTTAAGTTGGCTCGGTGAACATACTTGGAACTATGTTTAGTTGGAAATGGACTTCAAATAAGAAGTTGTTGAAGCTCCGCTAGATGATCAAGATTTTCCCTCTTATTTTCATGAGGTTGTTAAAGACTATAGAATGTTCTTTTTGGTTTTTCTAATTATAATTTAGGCTTTGTATTTCAGTCAGCAAGTTTAGTTGCGCATACTTTTGCTAGAGCTTCATTGTCTCTGTCATCTTGTATGGAGTGGAACAATATTACTCTTACTAGTATTCAGGATGTACTTTGCAGTTTACAATGATTTAAGTAAATGCCATTCCTTTTATTTAAAAATAAAACATTAACACTAATATTTAGCAATATTCATAAAAGAAATTATAATATCACAATAACCCTTAAAAAGGAAATATTTTACTTAACAACAATATTTATGTGTAATTTTTAAAAAATCTATTCATTTTATTTAATTTGGGATTGCATTCGAAATTAAATGCGCAAGCTGATTATAAATACATGCATGCGAGTCTACATTATTTATGTAATTTTTTTTATTTTTTTAATTGATGTGGAAGAGCTCTGAACATTAATTTTTCAATTCGATTACAAATATATTTACGACTAGGTTATGCTTTCAGAGATAACTTGAATAATCTTTTATTTCCAAAAATTTGATACCATTTATGTGTGATGATAAATATACCATTCCTTACTTAAAAAATAGATCATTTATTTTATATTAATGCACATTTTTCATTCAAAAATACAATCATATTTCTTATAGTTTGATGAAAATATATCTTTTTATTTAATTAATAATTTTAGAGTTCTATTTATAAATAATATTAATTTTATTGACATCAAATGAAAAAGGGCATAAACAAAAAGCAAAGTAAAGAAAAATACCAAAAATATAATTTTACTTTATTCTATTTTTTTCGTTAGTTTAGTTGTTTTTCTTGGAGCAATTTGGTTGTTTTTTTAGTGGTTTAGGGTTTTATAAGTTAAAAATATCTTATTGTATTCTAAATTAAAAAGGAAAAAAAAAGAAAGAAAGATAGTGAGGAAGCCAAGGTGGAGCTCTGTGAGTCCTACGTTTTCTTTTTAAGCCCAAAAAAATATCAAATACCTTCGCCGTTAAACCTTATCCTTCTTCAACTCACTTATCACTCCCATGCTTCCACGCCGCCCGCTACTCTCCTAATTTCAAACCTTTCCTTCTTCTTCATTTCTTCATACCCTTTTCTCCTTCCGTTTTATCCTAAAAAATGGCTTCTTCTTCAGTTATTGGGGTTTCTTCTGTACTTCACACTCCTTCTATAGAATTATCATCTAGAAGGACCAATTCTACAACTTTAAGTATACCCATTACTGATAAACCTCATTTCAATTCTTTGGTTTTGAAAAGTTGTAATCTTTATTGCAATAGCAGTAGTAATAAACATGGAAATGGCCCTTCTTCTTCTTCTTTTATTGCTTCTGCTATTGCTGCTCCTAATTCTATTCTTAGTGAAGAAGCTTTTAAAGGACTTGGTGGGCGTCTTCCTAATTTTGATGATGATGAGGATGTTAGTAGTGGAGAGTATGAGGGTTCTTCAGATGGCGAAGGTCATGGCCGAAGTCTTCCTGATGATGATGAACTTGATGTTTCCAAACTGGGTTTGCCTCAAAGGCTTGTTGATATTCTTGCAAAACGTGGAATTACTCATCTTTTCCCCATTCAGGTACTCTTTCTTTCAACTTTTCTTGTTCGTTTTTTCTCTTTGCTTTTGTTTATTTACTGCGTTTGATATATAATTGAGCTTATTTTATAGGTGGAAAGCTCAAGTTTTGTTAGTTGTGGTATCTGTTTTACATTCATTTAATGCTCATATTTGTTATTGGTTGTCCAATTCAATCCAAAATTCCATTGCTTTTGAAGATATGAAATATTCATTGGCTCAAGCCACTCTTTTTGTAACCTCATTCTGTGTATATGCTTATTTTTCATGCTTTCTTTTAATCATTTGGATGTACTTGAAATGGTCATAATTGGTACGTGTTTGATTGTTCTTGAACCCTATTTCTCTCTACCATCTCTTAAAGCCAGTATTTTTTTTCTTAAATTTTGCAGAGAGCTGTTTTAGTTCCTGCACTAGAAGGTCGAGATATAATTGCACGCGCAAAGACAGGGACTGGAAAGACATTAGCCTTTGGGATACCAATTATTAAACGCCTCACTGAAGATGATAAACAAAGTTCACAAAGGTATTAATCAATCAGATTTATAAATTAAATCTAATGGAAATGCTAGACAACAAATTACCCTTTGATAAGTGTGATGCATTATGCATTAATCTTTTTTATTTGCAGACGAACTGGTCGGCTTCCTAGAGTTCTGGTCCTAGCACCTACCCGCGAGTTAGCAAAGCAAGTGGAGAAAGAAATTAACGAGTCTGCACCTTACTTGAACACTGTTTGTGTTTATGGAGGGGTTTCATATATAACACAGCGAAATGCTCTCACTCGTGGGGTTGATGTTGTGGTTGGGACTCCAGGTCGAATCATTGATTTGATAAACAGTAATAGCCTCAAATTGGGAGAAGTTGAATATTTGGTCCTTGATGAAGCTGATCAGATGCTTTCATTTGGATTTGAGGAGGATGTTGAAGTAATTTTAGAAAATCTTCCGCAAAAAAGACAGAGCATGCTGTTCTCTGCCACTATGCCTAGTTGGGTGAAAAAATTGGCAAGAAAATATTTGGACAACCCTCTGCAGATTGATTTGGTAAAAATTCCTGTTCTTAATTTCTCCATGTACTCTGATATTCATTTTTCCTGGTTTTACATTAACATTGATCAAGTGTATACAGGGGTGATGTTGTGGAGGAAGGGAGGGGAAGTATTGTTATGTTGCAAAAATCACGACCTTGTTGATATAAAATTTTACCCTAAAATTATGCCTTTTAGTCTATGGCTGCTTCTCTTGCAACATCACTTGTATCAAATCTATAGGTGTTAGTTTTTACTCCCTGAAGAGCATGAACATGCACAACAGTACCTAATCTGGAAATTAAAAGCTTGAATTTTGTTGTTGATATCTTTGGCAGGTTGGTGACCAAGAGGAAAAGTTGGCAGAAGGTATCAAACTTTATGCTGTATCAACCACTGCAACTTCAAAGAGAAGCATTCTCAGTGATCTTGTAACTGTAAGAATTAGCAGACCCACCGATTAAATTTATTTATATTAGTAGTTATTGAAATTCCCACGAAAGCTAGAGCCTGCTCAAGTTTCTCTTTACCTTTCACACAAATTCCCTGATAAATTTGTGAAGGATTTTGTTTCTGCATGACATAGAATTACGTGTTTTAGAAATTGAGATTTAAATATCCCTACAAATATATAGACAGTAAGGTTTATATGACTGCTTAGACAGTAATGCTATGTTTGGGAGTGGGTGAAAATGGAGGGAGGGAGAGGGAGGAGGGGAAAGATGGGGGAGAGTGGAAGTTTTCTCTTGTTTGGAAGGATGAGTGAAAGAGGGGAGAAGAGACAAGTGGGTGATTTTGTATCTCTTAGGCCCACAAATATTAATCACCTCAAATTGGGGTGAAAATGAGGAGAAAGTAATATTTAATTAATTTTTTACCCTTCAAAGTATTAATAAAAAAATGAAAGTATATTATTTTAAAGGACAAAAAAGTAAAATCTATTTTATAAAATTTCTTAACATTTATTTAAATAAAATAATTTATAATTTTATCATCTCCTCTCCGTCAATTTTTATCCCTTCCCAAACAAGATTAAGATAATATATTTTCACCCTCTCAACCTTCTCCACCTCTTTTTCTTTCCCCTCGTATTCTCTCCCCTTCCACCTTCTTTCCCAGACAAAGGGTAAGGTTTATATGACTGCTTATGTTAATTTGATTACCTTCTCATGATTGAGCAAATGCTGTAAACAATCATATGCAAGTTCTTAACTTGGGAAAGTAGAGTATTGTACACATGGAAGCATAGCAAGGAAGCATCCAAAATAAATGATAGCAATATATGGTCATTCAATTTATTATTAATTTCTATAGGTATCAATATCACATGCTAGTAAGATTTACCCATGCATAGAAACATGCATGTGCAATTCCTCATTCATAGTTTCTCTATCCTTGTGTGGTACCATGGTGCTTAAAAGACAAACTTTTCTCATTTATATTTCTAAATGACTGGATTTTGATGTTAATATGCTCAATAGTTTTTTCATGTTACACCTTCAAGTTAAATTTACATGTTCAAATTTTTGTTAGATGTTCTTTTCTTGTGTGTTACTATTATTCAACAATCAAACGCCCATTTCTTCTATCAATATATCAAACACCCATTCTTCTGTTAATATTATGTCAATGAACTATTTTTGGTTTTGGAATTGATTATCGCCTCTGGAAATCAATGTTTTATAGCACTCAATTTTATTACTGTTGCGCTCAGGTTTATGCAAAGGGTGGAAAGACGATTATTTTCACTCAGACTAAACGAGATGCTGATGAAGTCTCAATGGCATTAACAAATAGCATAGCTTCTGAGGCATTACATGGAGATATATCTCAGCATCAGAGAGAGAGAACTCTAAATGGATTTCGGCAAGGAAAGTTTACTGTACTTGTTGCCACAGATGTTGCTTCTCGTGGGCTTGATATTCCAAATGTTGATCTGGTATGGGATTGCTTGCAGTATTGTGCATTTATAGATGCACTGAACTAGGGATAGGGTTCTTGGCACCTTGTTATTGCTTTCTTAACTTGTTAAGGTGGCATGTTAAAGTAGTCAGTCTACATCTTCTCCATGAAAAGTCTGTCTAAGACATTTTCCCTACAAACTGAAATTAAAGATTAAGTTCTACATGCAGTGGAGTACAGAATATGTCTATCAAATTATATCAGCTCAGGGAACACAGCAAGTCTAGTGCTCTTGAGTTGCATGTTTGTCTAGAGAACTCATCAATCAGAGACGTATTGATAACTTATCTAGTTTTGTATTCGTTGTGCAAGATACAACACTAATCCTATATCTCTAATTTTCAGTTTATCTATCAAGTCTTGTTTATGTTTGCTCCATGTTAATAATCTCAAGCCTGGTTTACTTTCTTCCAGGTTATTCATTATGAACTTCCCAATGATCCAGAAACTTTTGTGCATAGATCTGGTCGTACAGGACGTGCAGGCAAAGAAGGTACTGCTGTTCTGATGTACACTAGCAGTCAAAGGAGAACAGTCAGATCCCTTGAGCGTGATGTGGGGTGCAAGTTTGAGTTTGCTAGTCCTCCGGCTACTGAAGAGGTTTTAGGGTCATCAGCTGAGCAAGTGGTTTCCACTCTTAATGGGGTTCATCCTGAGTCAATAGAATTTTTCACCCCAACAGCCCAGAAATTGATTGAAGAACAAGGCACAAGTGCTCTTGCTGCTGCACTGGCGCACATGAGTGGATTTTCCAGCCCTCCTTCATCTCGTTCTCTCATTAGCCATGAGCAGGTAATCCTCTAGTTGTCAACTTTTCAAATTGTATTTTAAGTCCTTGATTTTTCTGGTGGGTATTTTTCCTTGTGAAATCTGATTCGAATTTCTGAACTTTTGAGATAGTACATAACTCTGCTTTCTTATTCAGAAAGGTTATATACATGTGTCTGGATACGGAATCTGAAATAGAGGCTGTATTTGAGTCAATAGATCAAATTGCATAAATATCACATAAAGTATTGGACTTGTATATGGGAGAAAAGCATACTTAAACCAAATATAAGAGAGTGTACTTAAAACTAACCTTTTTAAACAGTTATTAAACAAATATTTTCTATGTATTTGACTATTTAGCTCCATTAATGAGTGTTCCCTTGCAAGTAACTTGAACTTGATCTTGTATTCAGGGATGGATAACATTGCAACTGACCAGAGATCCAAGTTATTCTAGAGGATACCTGTCTGCCAGATCTGTTACTGGTTTTCTATCTGATGTTTATACTGCTGCAGCTGATGAAGTAGGAAAAATACATATCATTGCTGATGAAAAGGTATGGTTTATAATAATGATGAAGTTGTAAGTTTCTTAATTGGTGCATTGCCTTGTTCGAAACGATAAGTCATATTATCATGCTTTTTATATTTTTCATACATCAGGTTCAGGGGGCAGTTTTTGATCTTCCAGAGGAGATTGCTAAAGAGTTGTTGAATAAACAATTACCACCTGGAAACACCATTACCAAGATCACAAAGGTTGTTTTCTAGACTTAGTCACTCCCTCATTATCATCTTCTATTCAAGCACATATGCTGCTTAAATCATTACTTGTAATTATTAAAAATCTACCTGATTGACCTATGAATTTTTGGTATTGACTTAATTTCAGTTGCCTTCATTACAAGACGATGGACCTCCAAGTGACTACTATGGCAGATTTTCTAGCAGGGATCGACCCCCTAGAGGAGGTGGTAGGGGCCAGAGAGGTTCTAGGTCATCCCGGGGGTGGGGTGGTGGTCGATTTTCTGATGATGATGGTGAGGATACATTTAGACGGGGTGGCAGAAGCTTTTCAAGATCCAATGATGATGATTGGCTGATAGGTGGTGGTAGATCAAATAGGGCTTCACCCCGGGGCAGGTCTTCACCTCGGGACTGGTCTTCACCCCGGGACAGGTCTTCACCCCGGGACAGGTATATAATCAAGCATTAGATGTCTGGTATTTCTTGTGTCGGTGTGTCTTGTCTTACTGTCTCACATACTGCTGTGTCATGCAAACTACGCAGTGTAGTTAAAAGCGCTCGCTTCATGCGCTTAAGCGCTCAGGCGAAGCGAGGTAATGGTCCAGGGCTTTTTATCCATCAAAGCGAGGCGCCTTCAGTCAGGCGCAAAAAGCGCTCGCTTTTGACTTTTAGCGCTTTGCGCTTTCCTTTTTTTCTAGGCTTTTTTTCCTTTACGTGAGTTAATTGGCAACTTTATTTCCTAAAATACAAAAAGGAAAGAGTTTGTATTTAAGTTAAATTAGGTTTATTTTAAACAAGAAGTTTAAAAAACCTTTATTAAAAAAGAAAGAAGTTAAAAAGTCTAAGAACTCTTAATATTTTTTTTCAGATCACTCTTAATATTTCTTTTCTTCTTCTTTCTTTATTATTTTTTCTCTTCACGTTGGTTTCAA
>CANYLF010205306.1:0-11606 GCA_948193215.1 Bocquillonia castaneifolia
CTTTCACTAAATAGGTGTCCAATTATACTATTTTCCATTGTTATATTTATTCAATCAGTGTTTATAAGTTTTGAATCATAGAAAGCAAAAGTTTTGGATAAAGGAGAAAGAAAAATAATTTTTAAAATTTATTTTTTTCTAATTTTTAATTAACTTATATACGATGCATCAATAGATAAACTAATCAACATATTTATTAAATAAATATTTTAAAATTAAAAATATTTAATAAACCTATTTTTAAATTTTAATCCAAGAATTAATTTTATATGTGATTTATACATATTATTATCATTAATTTATATATAAAATATTTTTAATAATTAAAAATATGAATAAATTTCTAAAAAATAAATGTCTAAGCTAGTTATAATAAAGGAAGCACTCTAAAGTTGTTGTTAAAAAAAATTGATCAATCTAGATGTACTAATCCAAAACCAAAATATAGTCAGAAAACTACAATATAGTAACAAAAAAATGAATACATCAAAAAAATAATGTGCAGATTGAATAAGATATGAATTTTCAAGAAACACGTGCTATTCAATTTGAACGATGTATATCATTCAGACTTTACAAACATACATGATGTATATCATTCATGATGGATAATGGATATGATCAAATAAGAATGATTCAGAATTTTAAATGAAGAATGCATTATCATTCTTAACACAATCAGTTTTCTCATTCAATACTTTTCTCTTCTTTAACAATGAAATTCATATGTTCTTGGAAAAATAACTTAATATTATGAATGATTTAAAAATTTGAAGTCAAACAAAAAAAATAAGACAAAAGGTGCAAAAAAGCCCTTCAAGTTTTTCACAGAGAGAATACAAGCCTTTAAACTTTTTTTTCACTCAAACAAACCCTTAACGTTACAAATCGTAAATCATCTAAGCCCTTCTGTTAACTCTGTCAACTGTTAGTGGGATTTGTAAAAGTCCAAAACAACCCCTAAACTTTTTAAAAAGATACATTTAAACCTTTTTTAAAAAATAACTTTTATCAAATAAACCCAAAATATTATAAAATATAATATCACTTTTTTATTAACAAATTGACTTTAAGAATTTTATCATTATAATTTAATTATATAAAATATAATAATTTAAACTAATAAAATAATATAAAATGTATTCATATATCATATATGATTAATAATTATTTTATTTCTATAATAATTAATATTTATTATGTATTTTTTTCATCACAAAAAACCTGTAATGTCTTATGATTTCACTAAATTAAAAAAAGTCAATAAATGGTTTGTATTTTCTCACTTTTACCTTTTATTTTTGGAATAAGAAAAGTATTAACACATTGAAATTTAAATTTTACTTATTTCATGAATCATTAATAGGGGGGTATATTAGAAAATTTAAGTGAAAAATTTTAAAATACATCAAATTTTTTGTGAGATTAAAATAGGGTGAAAATCTATCAAGTTTTTAGGAACGGATGAAATAATTATCTTATTAATTTTTTTTTATTATATTTATAAATACAATGAGAATATTAAAATAATTATTTTTAAGTCTATATTTTTTGTATTATTTTAAAATAATATAAACATAAAATTAAATATACATATACTTATTTTTAAACCTAAGGTATCTAATTATTATTTTTATATCTGTTTTATAAAATTTTATGTAATTTTTAATAATACTTAATAAAATTTTTATAGGAAATGTGCAAAAAAAACGCTTTATTTTTTCATGGAGAGCATTTAAGTCCTTAAACTTTTTTCTGGCTCAAATAAACCCCTAATGTTATAGAACGTATGTCATTTAAGCCCTTCTGTTAACTCTGAGTTAACGAAAGGGCTTATATGACCTACATTTTATAGCATTAAGGGTTATTTGAGCCAAAAAAAAATCTAAGGGCTTAAACGCTCTCCATGAAAAAATTAAAGGGTTTTTTTGCACAAAAAAAACACTGAAAACGCATAGGGCAAGGAAACAAATGCAAGAGGCTCTAACATGCGGCCCAGACATAACAGATTTTGCCAGAGCACATAAACCCCATTCGGAAACATGATAAACATGAGAATAGCATTAATAGGCACACAAGTGTTGAAATAGCAGGAGTAGTTAAGCACACAAAGTTGGAACTGTCTTTAATTCAAAGGAATGAATAAGATTTTCATCCTAAATACAACTCTGACAAATGATAATACTGAAATTGGCACAAGGAAACCCATCTATACAAAAAATATATATATATGTAACAATCATTTCTTATTGACATCTCTGGTGACTGGTTCAAGTTTCACGTGAAAGATGCATGAAATGTTAGCCTCAAAAGTACTTTGTTACATTGTTCATTTATTCTGAAACGTGCCTTAAACGCAACCGTTGTGCATAATTGCCGGACAATCATGTCCAAGATAATGGATTTTAAAAACACATATTATAGCAGCATACGGTGACCAGCACAACATATTGACTGAGCTAGTAACATGGTGCATGAAGTTTAGAGTTAGCTGCATTTTGCTTTTGAACATTCGAAAATGCCGAAAAAAAGAGGTTTAAACTGGCAAATATAGTCAACTTGCATTACTGAAGGAAATTCCATTATTGTTTATATCGTAAAGCAGACAATAATCCAACATGTTCATCTCAACGACCGTAACTGAAGTACAATGGTTGCATTGCAAATATTGGAGTCTCCAGTCTTTAAAATGTCTATTTCTTCATAAGAAGAACCACAGTGTGTGCTGCAATACTTCTATTCTCACCTAAGCTATCAACTTTCTCATGAGTTTTTGCTTTCAGGTTGATAACAGAAGGGTCTGCTCCAAGCAACTGACACAAATTGGATCTTATTGCCTCCTTGTGTGGGCTAAGTTTTGGCTTCTGGAGAATTAAGGTGGCGTCCAAGTTTCCAATATCATAACCTGCCTCATGCATGAGTCTTACCTGAAATGGAGCATAAAGAAGATAAGCTTGACTAAGTATGCAAATGGTTGAGAAGACGGATGAATTGAATTGCATAGAGAATGCAATTATTATTTTCCAGATTTCAGAAGCTTTTTGCAGCTATGGAATGAGCATCTGAGATATGATGAGTATATCTATACGTATGTGTGCATGAAGGAAGAAATGAAAAAAGTGAGAGAATAAGACACAGGACTCAAAACATCTAGTATTCAGATCATGTTTTCACCTACGACATGCATACAACAAGACCACATTAGTATTGGTAACTAAAAGTCACAGTCACACATATAAATGTGAAGTTAACTCAAAACAGCCTTGAGCCCAAAGTTGAAATACTGTTTTAGTTATCAGTTAGAACATCATGTCTACAAGAAATAACTTCAAAATTTTCACTGCAAAAGGCTTGCTCCAAATACTTCTCATTTCATGTCAAACAAAGGATTTCCCTTGAATTGCTATCCCAGCAAATTCACAAAAGAACTCCTTTTAGAAGTTTTGATCTATTTCTAAACTGATTTTGGAGTAAATGATCTGTGTTTAACTGAAACTGAAGCAAATTTTAACTGCTTTAGGGAAAACATCCCAACTGGTGTTCTAAGTTCTGTGACATACAAATAGAATACCTAATTCACTGTTCAAACTTATACTTCAAGTGTAGGGATAAGGATGAAGAAAGCACATAAGAAATACCATTTTGAAAGATAACACGCAGGATGGGCCTACTTTTATTGCTCTACAGACACCAAGTGACCATATTATGGAGATACGAGTAAGTAAAAGCACATAAGAAACGTAAGTCTTGCAAAAACACTATAGTGGTGATCCTACTTCCACATGTAGAGCCTTAGCACACTCACCTTTTTTTTTTTGCTAGTGAATCCCACATGGCACAACAAACATCTGTGTGTACCTAGCCTCATGCTGTGGAAATAGCTCAGCTCTAAAGCATATGGAAGTAAAACCTCCAAAAGGCATTTCAAAAATTAATTTGGCTAGAACACATCTGCTGTTTTGCCCTCAGCTTCAATAAATTTTGCAAGCACATGTCGGAATTTATGCATGCTTAATCAGAAGCAGATTATAAACAAGCAAAGTTGCTAAAGTTTGTGGTGATGGTCTATAAATCTTAATCAGAATTTGCTTTGTTTTCTTTTCCAATTACATAGCTGCCTTTCAGTTCCAGGGATTTGGGACAATTTACCAAAGAATGAAATTCGTTAATTATCTAGAATTTCAAATTTGTTGAATTTCACATTTCCAAGCTTTTGACCACTTGGACTTGGAAAAATCAGGGTTTCCTTATGACAAGTCCTTAAAGGTGTTGTTATTCCTATACTGTCAAACCAGAGAGGTAGAGACACTTTATCACCATCATTATTCAAAATAATATATATTTTCATTAAAGCACAACATGGTTTAAATTCACTGTAGCACATAACTTTAGCTGAATACCAACTCAGGGAGAGTACTAATCGTTGGGAAAGTAAAATTTGACTTAATTCAATTGGATTATCTTAACTAGCAGATAAGAGCTTCTACAGTAATTCCCTTCTCCCAAATGCATACAGCTGAATCTAGAAGCAATATTGACAAACAAGACAGAAATTGACATAAAAAAACATAACCAAAAAAAGAAAAAGAAAAAAGAAAAACTCACAGCTTCTTTGATAAAAACTGAAGATGGTGCTCCCTTCCATTTAGGATCAGAATCGGGGAAAATCTGTCCAATATCAGGCAGACCAAGTGCACCCAATATTGCATCAACAACACAGTGCAATAAAACATCTCCTGCAAAACACAAATTTAACAAATTGACTTGTAATTGGGTCCACAGAAACTCATCCAAAAAAAATAAACAAAACCCAAAAATTGAATCTTTACACCACGAATTGGGTATGCATATAATTCAATTATGAAACAAAAACAAAAACAAGAAATCAAAATAATTGTAAAAAAAAAAAACAAAAGAAAGAGGAAAAAGGGTACCATCAGAGTGAGCTTCACAGCCTCTTTCATGAGGAATATTAATACCACCAATAATCAAAGGGTAACCAGGCTCCAATCTATGGAGATCAAAGCCATGACCAACTCTAAAAGGCAAAGTCTTTGGTCCTTTACTAGAAGTTGTGGGGCCATCAACTTCAACAGGAGCAGCAGTGTTACCAGCAACAGCTGATATGGAAAGCCTTGAACTTGGTCTCAGAGAAAGAGAAAAGGCTGTGGCTTTAGCAATTCTGCAGTGTAAAGGAAGAGAAACAACCTTGTTATTGCTGTTGCTGTTGATTGTATTGCTTGTGATTGGTGAGTAAGAAGAGGTGCACAAGTGGGTGGCCATCGCTGGATATCTTGTGTTTGTTCTTGGAGAGTGAGTATTTCTCTGTGTGTATGTATTTACTTTGTTTTATGTTCTGATTTGTGATTAAAATTATTATGGTTCATATGTTAGGTTGATAGATGCTGATTGATTTTGGTGTTTGTTTTTTCTTCTTTTTTTGTCTTCTTTCTTAATTTAATGTTTTTTATCAATTTTTTTTAAGTTTTGTACAACATGGTTAAGCCAAAGGTACTAGTTTTTGCTGCAGAGTTGAGATTTCTTGAAATTAAAAATATAAATAAAAATGTTAGATCAAATTTGGGCAGCTGGTCGTTTGGGTAAAAATATAAATAAAAATGTTAGACCAAACCTGCCCGCCATGTGTGGTCAACAGCAAACAGTGAAGAGCTGCTTAGTTTATTTGAAGGCTGCACAATTGTTATTTGTTGATTTCCTTAATTTTTCAAGTTTATTTTTGTGCATTCCTATCTTCCAGAGAAAATAAAAATCGTTACGTAAGAAATATTTGTCCTTTCCTCCCTGGTATATTCTCTTGGCCTCCACCATTATTCTTGGAAAATGCTTAATTAATTTCTTTTTTTTTATTTTTGGCCTTTTTTTATATATATAAAAAATTCAATCTTGGCAGCACTGCAATTTACTAACTAAACGTTTCTTTGTTGACTTCAACTTCAACAGCCCTGATAGCATCCACATTTTTTGACCAACATTTGACTCTGGGATTTTGCAAGATACTAATACAAAATCTGGAATTATTTACATGACTTTGCCAAATATAGCAATCTATACTTCCTCTTAACTGGGGAGCAATTCATGAAGCCTGGATTGCCTGGCAAATGCTCCCGAAATATAAAGCTGAAACTAGCTTTTAAACAAGCCATTTGCTATATATATATATATAGATATATATATATATAAGCATAGCAACCACCATCTTCTCCACCCATAAGAAACAAAACGGAACAGGCAAATCATAACTAATCATCTCACTTTGTAATATGGCATTGAGCTATAAATATGATTTGTACACACAAATCTACATGTATGGCTCTTAAGTTCAGAGCAAGCTAGCCATTTCCCTGGACATAGTGACAAATTTGACACACATGACATGACTCATATTTACATCGATAACTAGCATGTCTGACATCCAACATTAACAAATGTTAGCATGAACTCGAAGCCCTAGGCTGCTTGCATCCATGCTCTGGTATTAGATTTTCAGAGGCAGCTCTTTTCGGTCTCAACTGCAAAGAGAGATACCAATGAGAAGCTACAATATTATTTATGTCATCAGAGAAAATGCATGTGTGAATGAAGTATATGTGATATAGTGTAGTAATAGCCAACCTTCTCTTCGGCGCGCTCATAGAAATTTCTCAAAAGAATATTTTTTGCTTCAGTAGTTATCACTGCCAAGATAATAACCAGACAATCACCAATGAGAAAATTTGTCTTTTAGATCAACTGAATTCCACAAAACTGTATTAGAAAAACATTAGCAAAGTCCAGCAGATTAAATGTGCTTAAGTTGTTAAAATCTCAACACAAACCCGACAGCACAAGCTTTTTATAATGCCCCAATAACATCAACAGTGATATAACACTAATGAAGAGCCGTGAATATTGTATACAGTTTTCAAGGTAAATCAAAGATGGCGACTGATGAAAGCAACAGTCATGCGTGCCACAAGGAGCAAAGGGGATCCAACAGAATGTATATGAACCCAACACTGATCTCAAAAGTCATCCCCTTAGCATCAAACTGAAAGCATGCCACTCATATTTAAATGTTAGACAATGTCCCTCACAATTTCATTGATATAGGACAATCAGAAAGTGAGGTTGCACTATTTTCCTGATCCCAGATCCCACTCTTAGATCAATCTAATTTGGGATCCAAATGAATTTGGTTAACAGTATATAATTCTATACTGCTTCAAACTCTCGTAGCTTGGTTCATTTTATAAGGGTACTTAGGATTCAAGGAGGTAGATCAGAATCTACACCAGCTCAGCTCATTATGTCTCATGCATGTTTATGTGTCTCAATCTTCCTATGATTGTGCAAAGAACATGCTAGTTGATGCTAAAATTTTGCAGTTTAGCACACTTCCTTAGTTCAATGAGGTGTTTCTTTTGCAAAAATTATTATTTATTTCTGTCCTAGTGTATTTTATTTTAAACAATTCAACTCTCATCCAGGGAAACAAAAACAAGAGAACAACCATCTTTGAATAGCATGAATGTGCATGCTTAATTTTCCTGCAGTTTTGTCATATCTAGTAATGTGGTACAATATCAATGATTTAGACAAAGTTAACAGGTGCATGAAATAGCAAAATTCTGCCCTTCAATTTGACAAACATATCTCTCATGCAATTTGTGAAACATAAAGTATTTGCAAGCTCATTTATGATTTTCATGTTACATCTTTCAAAGTCATTACATGTCAAATAATTCTTACCTTGATCTGGTGGTGGAAGAGTTCGGTTGTGAGTTGGATGATAAGTAGCAGGAGTCATTTTCTACAGGAAGGCATGAAAAGTAATTATGCTTCCAGACAAGGGTGGAAATGCATACCAAATTATCAACTCCACAATAACAATTAAAATTGAAAATTCGAGATGGATTTATACACTCAATATTGATGAACAAAAAAACATTTCAGTGAGGAAGGTCAGCAGAATATTTTTAGTCCCAAAATATTTTGTTCACTGCAAAAGACATCATAAACATGGTAAATCTAAATCAAAAGGTGGAACTTTAAAGGTGGCTAAATGCTCACCAGCCTTGCTTTGTGCATGCATGTCTAGATGTACATGCAGCATCGAGCATTGTGACATTTTGGAGATACTATTCTGAAATCACTTTCAATTTTTCACCTCAGCTAGAAAAGCAGTCAAATGAGTGCTGGTTCTTTTCCAAAACAAAACCACATACTTTAATTGACTAATAGATTACCATTTACAATAAAGATAATGCACACATTCTGATCAAATTCTGCTTCATAAACACACTTAATTACCACATCAAAATACAGAGCAAAGCTGAAAATAAAGCAATAAACAAGTTGAAGCGTTTACAAACAACTAAACAACAGAAGAAGGAATACAATAACAGCAGCAGAGACCTTTCTATTTGCTTCATTTCCTTGTATATTTCACTAAAACTACAATGATTCCCACAAAAATCACACACACACAGTTATTTTTAGGTGAAGTCGTTATTATTTTAATAGAGAAGGCTTAAACAAACAGCAGGAAAACTCAATGTACTAGTCCTGTTGACATATCTCTTCAATACTGCTGTAATCTGTTAATCACCTGTGCTGAAAAATCAGAGCACCAATTTCTCCTGGTCTCATTCAAGAAGCAATTTCAGATATAAATCTCCTCGACAGCACAAAAACCATGGCATAACGAAAGAGAACACTATTGAACCACTGACAACAAAATATAAGGAGCTTCTTAAACTGATAAAGGCATCAATAATTTGTCACCTCAAACCACATAAAAGACTAACAAAGGAACAAAAATTAAAGTGACACTATAAAAACACTACAAACTCGGTCATATATGTCACATAATCATTAAAAACTTTGAATTAAGTAGGTACTCTTCCAGAAATGAAGAAACATGTTGCATAAACAAAAGATCTCTCCTAAACTAAGCCATATGGCTGAC
The DNA here is from genome assembly GCA_948193215.1 of Bocquillonia castaneifolia. Classification (NCBI taxonomy): domain Eukaryota; kingdom Viridiplantae; phylum Streptophyta; class Magnoliopsida; order Malpighiales; family Euphorbiaceae; genus Bocquillonia; species Bocquillonia castaneifolia. Next base: position 8,969 of record CANYLF010205306.1, read on the forward strand.
AACTGATTAGCAGCTTAAGTTTACTGAGATGTTTCCCCAGTTTAAGATTTTGTCATCTTATTCTTAGCATCTCCACCTTTTCAAAATCAGCACATACACAATCAAAAGAGAATAAATCCTCATTTATTGGATCCATAAATTATAGCAGTTTAATTTCTACTACATTTAATACTCATCAACATATTGATTACCATTACATACATTCCCAAGTCCCAACTTTCCTACTACAACTCAATTCAGGTAACATGTAAACACAAATGTTTGGGGCAAGCCTAGCAACATAACAATCTCCAACCATTTAAGATCTAATCTAAAGCTGCAAAAGCATTAGCATTGTTGTTAAAGTCTTATTAGATATAAGACCAACTCAACAAACCAAGAAGGCAAGAGCTACATATCTAAGAATGCTACATCCTACAAATGCCATCCTAAGTGCAATCAACATACAAAAAAACCAGCAATACTAAATCTTGAACAGCCAAAACTATCCGAAGCATAAATTTTTTCTATACTAGGAAACAAGTTGAAACGATGACAAGCAGAAAGCCAAAAAAAAAATCCTAATCAGAACCCAGTAACTTAAATACATAACACAATAATACCCAGAAACCAAACCTAAAAAATGGGATAAAAAGATGCATAAAAATGCAAACTTTATCAAACATTACTACTAAAACAGAAGAAAACCCATATAGCAAAATGATTGAACAAAGATGAAACTTTACAAGATTAAAAATAACAGTGAAAAAAAATGAAGGATGGGGAAGTAGGTTGGGTTGAAAAATGATAAAATTACTTACAGAAGGATTAGAAGGATCAGTGGGTCTAAGTTGGCTAAAGTTATAAGGGTCAAAAGAAGGCCAGTCACCAAGAAGAGAGCCCATCGAATGCGGGATTTTTGGTGGTGAAATCTATGAAAAGGAGAAAGAGAAAGATGATTTCTTTTTTTTTTTTCTTTTGGATTGAGGGGAGAGAGATGAGAACGGTATAATGGTTATGGTCCGACCCCGATTGTACAATACAGCCGGCCTTTAATCTTTACCAAGCTTTGCATGATAGTTTTTTTGGTCTATGTAAAGTATAAACTATTATATATATTTTATTTATTTATGTTTAAAATAACTTGTATGTGTTCATCAAATTGGCACTTATTTATCGGCACTTGGTTACATAACATGCTTCATTATTATTTGCCTTTTTTTGGTAAGATGCTTCATTTAAATATATGATGCTTATGAATTAGTTTTATATAGTAAATCTGTGATTTTGTGTTGCCCTAGACTTTCGAATCCCACATTGCTTTATGAAAAAATATATATTTTTTTATAATTTAATAAAGACAGAACTCGAACTTAAAACTCCACCCTTTATTCACATGGGTAGTGTCACAGTCGTATTTTAAATTAAAAAAAATTAACGTGCATTAGCATATCATTAATCATGTCATTCGCATCATAATTATGTGTGATACATTGCATAATATAATGTGGTAGAAGAGTATTGTATGTAGTAAAGTTTAAGGAAGTTAGGTTAGAATAAGGACCTAATTGTAAGAAAGTTAAATGAGTTAATTGTAGTATAAGTTTCATTAAAGGATTAATTGGTTAGTAAAAATTTCATTGGGGGTATGGAGAGTTAAATATTATTATTATTATTATTTTCAAAAAAAAAATGGGTGGGTTACTCAACTGAGACCACCCCCACTACTCTTTTATTTCCCTATCTTCTCCTTCTCCTTATCTCTTCCTTATTCCTCCATCCTTCTTCTTCTTCCTTTTCTTTTATTTTTGCCCCTTTACTCATTTACATCAAAATTTACCCAAAAATTTTTCTGTAAGGCTTGAGAATGAAGAAGAAAATTAAGAGAAGAATAATTGAAGGTTTAGAAGCTTGATTAAGGTGAGTATTACTATTTCGTAGTATTTAATTAAATTAGAGTTTATGTAGAATTTGAGAACAACATGATTTTAAGTTGTAATCATGTTATTAATACTTGATTAAGCATGAATTATGTATTAATTTGTAGAAATAATATTATTTTGAGGTTGATTACATAATTTTCTCTAAAGAGTATGTTGCTGTTTTTATACTCTGTAAAACAGCCTCAGTGTTTTGATCATAACTTGAGTTATACATGTTCAAATTGGACAAATTTTATGTCTATGGAAACCTTAGGAGGTGCTCTACAACCCTGTAAAATTTCAAAAGAAAATTCATCCATTTGGTTAGGTTTTGAAGGTCAAACTTCGAACTACTCTGTTTATATGGGTATAGGAGCAGCTGTATTAGAAAAATCATAAATTAATTTATACAGATGATTTTGAAGTGATTCTTGTTGCTACGATTTCTAATTTGATGGAAGTATAACTCTATAAAATATCAGAATTTTATCAATTGAATATAATTTGTGGTGAATTTTTAAAGTCAGTACATGTAAGTTGTCTACATGTACATACATGTTGTCATATATCATTCATCTCATGCATCATATTAAATTATGTATAGGTGTCCATTTGGTGAATTTTTATGTTGTAGGCAGATTAATGATTAGTATATATATGTATGGTTGTCTATTGAATTCTACTTTGAATTGATTATGTGAATAGGTGTGTCCAAGGGCAAGGAGGCTCTAAGAAAA
>CANYLF010205307.1:0-11567 GCA_948193215.1 Bocquillonia castaneifolia
GTAAACCAAATACCACCTATGCACAATAAAACCATAATCACTTATAAATTTTAGAGAGAAGTTCAAAAAGCTATTAGTATGTTTTTATATGAAATAACTAGATTATTTTTAAAATAATTATTTAATTTAGTTTCATAAAAACCTTTGCTATAATATAATTAAATCGTGCATTATATCGGCTCCTGATCCAAACTTTTTCCAAAGTATATATGTTCTTCAAAGCAGGGAATTGTGTGACACATTCCCTTTTCAGTTCTTTTGGCATCCAAAAGGCCTAATAAATAATAGTCGGTGGCAGTATATTCCGTATCCAAATTTGACCCTCTCCAATTCTCCCCACAGCAAAAAAAAAAAAAATAAATAAATATAAATAATAATAAATAAAAGAAAAGAAAGGGAAAATGTTTGCATGGATTAGGATAAGTGATTAAAAAAAGTGAGCTCACATTAATTCAAATGGCTGGTTGTGTTGACAATTTGTGCTGATGCACATGGACATGCCTCCTAACTTACACTCCTAAAAATCTTTCATTCCCTTAATCCCTAGTTTTATCGAGTATTTATCCTTTTTACTAGACTTTTTTCTTTCATGTGTGCTGTATTAATATTAATTTTTAACTTATCTTTATCATTTTTTAATGGTCTAAAAAAGTTGTTAAGATTCAATATTAATATTAATGACACTTGAAAATTACAATGCATTTTTTTAATCAAAGGATAAAAATGAAAAAACACAAGACATTTATTAGTTTTTTTAATCTTTATGAAATTTTTAAATTTAATAACTTTTATGGGACGGATGAAGTATTTATAAAGGAGAAAAAAAATTTATATATAAATAATGTATGTGAATAACTATAAAACGTATATATTTTTTTTTTCCAAAATTGAATAAAAAACAAAAAAATAATGAACTACCGTAAAAGAAATGAAAAAGTTTATCTCTTGTTAAAAAAATTAAAAACTTCACCTTATTTATCAGAAACATTTAATTCTATATTTCATTGTGTTAATACATTAAAATACTATCAATTTCAGATTGCTTAAATTTTAGTATAATTGATCACGTTAAATAAAATAATTTATTTTATTGTGAGTGCATCATAACAAATAGGGTTGAGCACGGATCCTGAAGAATTCCGAACCGAACAGAAATACCGAACTGGACCGAACCGTAATCGAAAATCTCCGTTGACCATTTGACTTTATCCGAACTGAACCGTACCGAAAATTTATTTGGTACGGTTCTGGATATTTTTAAATATCCCTACCGAGAACCGAATCGAATCGAACCGTTTTGTACCGAACCGAAGTACCGAAGATAGAACCAAGATATATATATTTTTAAAAACTATATATGTGTGTGTGTGTGTGTGTGTGTGTGTGTGTGTATAATTTTATGATTTTACTTAAATGAGATGGTGAAATTAACATGATGTTATAAATTTCAATAATATAAAAAATTCAATTATATTCAATATATTTTGATTAATTACATTATAATTATTTTATAAGAATTATTGCATTTGAGTTAATAAATGACCATACTCATTTATTTATGTAATCCAAATAGTCAATTAAAATGACATATATAATCAAAGGTATAAATTTAATGTCCGATTAATAGCTAAAAATTAAAATGTATAATAAAAACTATGTGAACACTCCAAAAATTAATCTAAATATAAATATGGGTTAATAATTAAGTTGATTGTAATCCCAAAGCACTAAGAGGGGGGGGGGGGGGGTTGTTAATTATTGGATAATTTAAAAATTAAATCTTAACAATCCAATCAACCACAAGACAAGGAATTTATAGTGGTTCGGACACAACAAGTCCTACATTTACTCCTCAATCCACAATTGGGTATTCCACTATCAATCAAGATTGTTTACAAGAGTTTTGGATCACTCTAAAGCTTACAAAGTGGTTTTTCTCAAGATTCAACCCACTAAAACCTATCCCAAGTGTTTCTCTCACTAGAAACCCTTGACCCAAGTTTTTTTTATCTTAGGACAACACTTAAACTTTTCCACAAATAAATTCTTAAACCTCACTCACCAATAAGCTAGATTTACAAGGAATTACAAGAGCTCACAAGGCTCAATTGAATCAACAATAACAGAAAAAAATGGAAATTAGGGTTTACAACTCAATTGAAGTAATTTGCTCTTTAATTGAATATTTGAGAGATGTTGATTACCTTCAATATGAGTTTCAGACTTGCTTTTAAACTCCCAGATAATTTCTTGACCGTTGGAGAGCATTAAATGCAAAATAGAGCCATTTTCTCCTTTTCTCTCTCTTTTAAAACGAAGCATTAAAAGCACCTGACAAGCTAACAATGATCGTTGTGAGTTAACAATGATCGTTGTGAGTTAACAACGAGTTCGTTGTTAGTTGTAATGAACTCGTTGTTAACTACAATGAGTTCGTTGTTGTTGGGCTCTTTGATGGAGAACGAGCTCATTGTTGATTTATTTCGGTCGTTGTTGATCCACAACGAGCTCATTGTTATGCTCGCTGTTAAGTCTCCTTTTCTCGTGTGATTCACTGCTTCTTAAGTGTCAAATGCTTATAATTAACAACGATCATTATTGAATTGACGACGATCGTTGCTTAGACAACGAACTCATTGTTGAATCAATCAACGATAGTTCCTGATGTGAAAAACTTTAAAAACTTTCTGAAAATGGATTAGAATGAAGGCTGATGTTAATTATTTAGACTTAGGTTAATGATCAACATCAAAATAAGGATTAGTTGCCTAAATAAGTCAACAATTTTAATTAAAACAAACAAAAGAATAATTAAAAATTTTGTTTGAACAAAGATTCCATGTATCGTATTTATCTAATCAAAGCTAAAAAAAACTAGAAGCATACGACTTTGAGATATATTGGGATACAATGAAATTTTTAGCTAAAATTTATAATAGTCAAATACTTCCTAATAATGGCACCATTATTTTAATTATAATAAATTTACTTTCAAAAACACATAATCTCATTTTGAGGAAAGTGTTTATTTCATTAATACATATATAATCTCATTTTTAAGAACGTCTTTATTTCATTAATAAAATTAATTAAGTTTTAATTTTTTTTAAAAATTCTAACTTAAGTAGTACAAAGATAATAAAGTCAATTAAGAAAATATTGCTCTGACCTTAAAAATATTTGCTCTGAAAATAGAGCCACCCTTTTCAAATAGCTGAAATTGCAATTAAAGCATATAGTATAAATTTTAGTGTCATGATCTCTCCATGCCCTTGAGAAGATCCGCGGTTCTCTATATACTCGAGAGTTGGATGTTGTGAGAACTCCTGGGTACCGGATATAATATTAGGCTTTTCGCATTAGGACAGTTGATTAGTCTGATCAATCATTAAATAGGAACTAGAATACCACCATAACACCTATCAAAAAAAATTTTTAAATTTTCAATGCTGTAGAAAAGTATACGCCTTTCCTCTTCATTGCATATTGAATTATTGACTGATACTTTGTTACCTTTGTTTCTTATACGCCCTTTTTTTTTTTTTTTTTGGTAAACGTTTACTTGCTTTCTTCTTTGGATTGCATCTGCCTTCCTTCTTCATTTTTTTTTCATCCTTAGCACCCATAAAGAACTCGCAAGGTGGTGGTGTTGGAGATTGTTAGTTTGGGCCTTCTTCATTTTCTACAGTCAAAGTTCTTCTAGTCTTCCCACTGGTATGTCTGGTTCTTAATTTCTTATTTTAACTACTATAATTCTTCTTTTGTTTTAGCACTTGTATATACTATATACTATATGTCCCTAAACAACCAGTTCATTCAAAGAAAGTGGTTATTTATTTATATGTGTATATTTAAATGTGTGTATATTTTCTTCTTTTGCTTCATTTATAAGTACTCCCATCAATTTCCATTAAATTCTGTATTGTGTTATTAGGAGAAGAAGAAAAGGTAAAGATGGGGAAACGGAAAGACAGTTTCTGGGAATATGCTACCGATCTAAAACCCGGTTTCCAGTGTAAATATTGCGGGATTAAATATTCTGGCGGCATCACAAGGCTTAAATTGCATTTGGCCAAAATCGTCGGTTGTGGTATTAGTGCTTGTTCTCGAGTTCCTGATCACGTATCGCAAAAAGCTCGCCAAGCAAGTCCTCAAGATTCCCATGGAGATGGAGGTACTAGCAAAAAACATAAAGCTATGTCAAGTTCAACCAATTATGATGCAGGAAATGCAATTCCATCCTCCTCACAGTTCCAGGGACTAAACAATGAAGCTGAAGATCCAACAAGAGATACTGAAATGGCGACACAACTGAGGGAAGTTCAGAACAATGAACAAGATGATGAGATGATCATTCCAGAAGAGTTAAATCCATTGGAAAACAATAACGGAGTACTCATGCAAATTTCTCAAACTAAAGGTGAGGCACTGCTGACAACAGAGATTGTGGGTCGTTACTTTCAAATTTACGTTAATCGGATTTGGCGTTGGTTGGCGGATGATGTCCTAAGAATTGGGATTCATGGGATGGGCGGTATTGGTAAAACTGAAGTGGCAAAGCACGTCAACAATAAACTACTCCAACAACCCAATAAGTTTCATCATGTTTATTGGGTAAATGTGTCCCCTAATTGTAGCACTGATAAATTACAGAATAATATTGGCAAGAGTATAGGATTAGATCTTTCAGATGAAGCTGATGTGAACAAAAGAGCAGGAAGACTGTCGAAAGCATTCACTGAAAAGAAGAAATCAGTTTTGATTTTAGATGATGTCTGGGATTATATTTCTCTTCAAGATATTGGGATTACTGCAAATATGACCGAGTGTTCATTGATCATAACAACTCGATCCTTCGATGTGTGCAGGCAAATTAGTTGTGTGAAGGATGTCAAAGTGCACCCTCTCCCTAAAGAAATAGAAGAAGAAGGAGGAGGAGGAGGAGAAGCGGCAGCAGAAGCAGGAGAAGCAGGAGCAGAGGAAGAAGACGAAAAGGAAGAAGAAGAAGAAGAAGAAGAGGAAGAAGAAGAATGGAAATTGTTCATAAAGGTACTGGGTGTCGAAGAGATACGCACCTATGAAGTTGAGGAGATTGCAATGTCCATTTTAGACAAATGTGGAGGTTTGCCGCTTGCAATCATAACAATGGCAAGATACATGAGGGGAGTGTATGACATTGATCAATGGAGAAGTGCAGTGGAAGGATGCATAGAAAGGCAAGCTTATTTGGAGAAATTCCAGAAATTGAAAATTAGCTACCATTACCTGAAAGATCCAGCATTGCAACAGTGTTTCTTGTATTCTGCAATATTTACAAATGAGAACGGATTCATTACTAGTACCAAACTAATAGAGAATTTGATCGATGAGAAGATAATAAAGAGAATAAAGAAAGAAGTACAGTTTGGTGAGGGTCATGCAATGTTAAATACACTGAGGAATGTCAACTTGTTGGATATTAGTGATGATGGTATTGTCAGCATGCATAGCTTGATTAATAGTATGGCCTGGAAAATAATGGAAGAAGAGGGTCGAAAAGTGATGGTTGAAGATGGGAAGGAACTAAAACAGCTACCAGATGAAGAGTGTTGGACAGAAGACCTTACAATAGTTTCATTACGCGACAATTACATCAAAACAATTCCTTCAAACTATTCACCCAAGTGTCCTAATCTTTCAAGATTATCATTGACAAGCAACTGGATGTTGAGATCAATAGGAGATTCTTTCTTCAAGGAATTGCATGGGCTAAAGTTTCTTGATCTCTCAAACACAAAAATCAAGACTTTGCCGAGTACTCTCTTTTCCCTAGTCAATCTGACGGCATTACTGCTTAATTACTGTTCAAAGCTAAGGCATGTACAGTCTCTAGCAAATCTTACAGAATTGAAGAAGCTGGATCTCTTCTTCAGCGGAGTCGAAGATGTTCCTGAAGACTTGGAATTGTTGTCGAAACTAACGTATCTTGATCTCTATGGCACAAAAATAAAGGAGTTAAAAGAAGGGATAATATGCAAGCTCACTAGTCTCCAATTCCTTGGACTTGATTATTCAATTGCAGTTAAGGGAGAGGAAATTGCATTCTTGAAGAATTTAGAAACTTTGAGGTGCCGTTTCTACAAACTCCGTGACTTCAATACCTGTTTTGGATCTCCGAATAAATACGAGAGACTAAGGGAATTCAATCTTATAATAGGATCAGCTTACGATGCTCGTAGGAGATCTGTATTTAAAGGTTTCATGGCTGTGTTTAATGAGTGTAGTATCATTGAAGAATGGGTTGCTAATGATGAGGATGGCTTATTTCTACCAGGCTTGCAAGGACTAGAAATTGTAAAATGCCAAGGTGCAGCAACTAGCTTATCCCAATTTTCTCCATTAAAATATGCAACTAAACTTGAGGCTCTAGTTATCAAGGAGTGTGATGGGATAGAGTGCTTGCTTTCATTATCCATGTTGTCCCAACAATCTTCAACCATACTTAAAAGCCTAGAGGATCTAACGCTTGACAGTTTGCAGAAGTTTGACGCCCTCTTTGGGATGGGAGATGTTGTACCCTCACCACTGCCAAAATATGGTGATTGCTTTTCCAATCTTACACTTTTTAACATAAAGAACTGTCCAACTATGAGGAATCTCTTCCCTTCTCATCTCATCTCAAACCTCCGAAACCTGCTAACAATCAAAGTTATAAATTGTTCGCTGCTGGAAGAGATAATTGCAACAACAGATGGATTTATGGGTGACTATTTTTTGCCAAATTTACGAGAAATCAAGTTAAAAAGTTTACCAGAATTGAAGAAAATTTGTGAAAGAAACTTGAATTGTAAAGATACCACATGTATCATACATGTATATGAATGTCCAAAGCTACTTAGCATACCTGTCTATTACAGCAATTCTGTCGACGGCCAACAATCTCCGAGACCAGTTCGAATACAGTATGGTGATTTCTATTGAAAAAAAGGATGAAGACAACATGTTTGATGAAATGCCTCATCAATGGTAAGCACTCTATCCTCTTTTAATTATGATCTTTCCATGTGAATAAACATTATCAAAAAAAAAAAAATCCTTGCAGTATCATACGATTGTTTGTCAGTTTGCATTCTTTGATTTTTAGGAGTGTGGAGAGGGAATTTAACAAGATTTAAATTCGATTGCAGAATATGCGAGGAAGGATCACCCTTCAAATGCTATTGAAACAACCCCGCGAGCTGCTACTAGTCTCATTGTCAATTCTTTCTATTGTCTGTTCATTACGCTAATATATTAGTGTCCTTTGTGTTTTTAGGATATTTCTGGATTCAGTTGTATCTGAAAAAAGCTCGACTTCTGAAGCAACTGTTTTATGTTACTGCTGCATTTGCTGAAGACCTTTTGAGTTTTGACCATTGTGTTATGTTACTGCACTCGTACTTTCACAACAAACATGTTGCAGCTCAATTTCCCATTTATTCAACTTATTTGTTATGTTTTGTTTTTATGTACTTTATTATTTTTTTTCTGGCATTTTGCTTGGACTGTCGCAACAAGGAAATAAGTTGCTTAGATGTGAGTTTGAAATTAAAACCATTCTGCCTATTAAGCTTGAATTTTTGAATAAATTAAGCCAATAATGCAATTCTAGATACTTAGTAATTCCACTAACCGTATATGATTCATATAAATAATTCAGTATCCTGTCAATTCACGGAGCCTGCAAAATGTGCTGGAGTACGCAAGTTTATGTGGGAACCCTCCTATTTACATTCATGAGAATAATGTGAGTCTCTCTTTTCTCTCTATCATACATTTAGATTTTGCTGCTAGTAGTAGAATTATGGAGATGGTAAGAGGATTCATTGGTACAGAGAAATCTATCACTAGCTATTGGTTTCTCTTTATGATAATACAATACGCTGGCTTTTCATCGTGTTTTGAAGTGATTTTCTAATGTTGCTCTGCCTCCCCTCCCCCTGTAGAAGCTACACTATCATTAACAATAATTTTACTATCAAGAGAACTGTGAATATGCATTAATCTTATGATGGTATCAATGGCTTTATGTTGGTTTTACGTTCTAATGATTTGTCTTCGAGCTTCCAATAAAGGATAGGGAAGTGATCATTCCAGCTCCTATTCTTAGCCTCTCATTTTTAAAGTTCAGTCTATTGTGATAAACTGATAAGGGGCTTGGAAATCAGTGTTATTTTAACCAAAAGACTCCTGAAATATCATAAATTTCATCAATTAGGTTATTGTTTTCAACATTACAAGCTTTTATCAATAGCTACTCAACAGCATTGATCCTCTATTTGATTAAAGAAGCAGAAATTAATTCTAACATTGAAGAAAAGTTAAAAAAAAATAAAAATAAAAAGCAGCTCAGCTTGGCAGATCTCATGTTGTCGGCTCCAGGACAAGCAAAGCTTCTGAGAAAACTCTTAAACCATTAAAGCTTATGATTCACCAATAAAAACATGTATGTGTGTGTGTGTGTGTGCGCGTGCGCATCAAATGGGAAAAGATCAAGAACAACTATTACCTTGTAAGAAGTATTGAATTGAAAGATAGTAAATTAGTGCAAGAGAATCCAAGATGGTAGAGTTATCTAAGAAATGTAGACAATTGCAACAATTTTCATATCTACATGGTCTCTAGTCCAGTGGATTAAGTTAGACCAGTAATTGTAATGTTTATATCTAGGATCATCAAAGATTGACAAGCTATCCTATGAGATATGAGATGAGCAACAACACATTACATCATTTTCAAAGCCTCAGTTTTTGTGGATAGTGATGAAAGGGTGTTAGATGCTTGTAGAATTCTCTCTTCCACTTCCACTGCTACCTCATTCTTTCACTTTAATTGTGTGATTATGTTGGAGCGGAGGCGGGCCTGGTCTGAGCCCGTGTGAGTGCGTGGAGGCAGCGATGTCTGAATGGACCTCCAAATTAGTGCAGCTTATTGTCAAAATGGCCTAAGTCATTTTGACTTGCTACACTTCTAGTTTATATAGGCCTTCTTTTTCTTTTTCCTTAGCAATGTGGGATATTTTTCTTCCACTTGCCTTTTATCTTCAACACTCCCCCTCAAGATCAACTGGTTAGGCTTGATTCAGTTGTGACTTGCCTTTGATGAGCCTGGCTTCTACCAATTGAGCCTCAGAGGCCTCAGGTCTACTTTCTTCTGAGTCTACCTGGGCTTGTGCTCTTCTTCATGGGCTTCGAATCTCAGAGGCCTCAGGTCTGCATTCTTTGTGTCTGTCCGGGCTTGTACTCCTTTCGTGGGCTTTGAGTCTAAGAGGCTGCAAGTCTGGCTGTCTTTGATTTTTGCCTGAGCTTGTACTCATTCCCTTCATGCCAGTCTCTATTTTTGCTTGGGTCTTCTTCATTTAGGCCTCCTCTTTTTTATGGGCCTTCAAATTGGACCTCAAGGTTCATGGGCTTCTTCAAATTCGGACTCGAACTCTAGGATCTTTTAAGGCCGCAAGGCTACGGCTTTGATACCACTATTGGAGCGGAGGCGGGCCTAGTCTGAGCCCGTGTGAGTGCGTGGAGGGAGCGACATCTGAATGGACCTCCAAATTGGTGCAGCTTATTGTCAAAATGGCCTAAGTCATTTTGACTTGTTACACTTCTAGTTTATATGTGCCTTCTTTTTCTTCTTCCTTAGCAATGTGGGATATTTTTCTTCCACTTGCCTTTTATCTTCAACATCTGTTGGCTTATAAAGGGAAGAACATGTTTCAGCTTAGAGCAAAATTTTATAAGTTTGAAACTGAAACATTTTTTTTCTTCTTCATTTTTTCTTCCTTCCTTGCACTTGTACACATAAAGACACTTTGACAGCAGCCTCCCTTATATAGAAGAGGCTAGCTTTACATAATTCATAACCACTACAACCTAACATCATGGTTGTGCCCTTGAAGTAAGGAACACCATTCCTTCTTCACTTAAAACTGACAACATTACTTACATACATGATATTAGTTAACATAATTAATATTACATGACAGTGTTGCTAATCTTGCTTAACATTAAACAAAAGTCTCTGCACACTCCAACACTCCTCCTTGATGAGATTTTTATTGAAGTCTTGAAACTTTAGCACAATGTTTTCAAATTTTGAGAATGCTTCTCCTTGATTGCTTCATGCTTTTACTCCATATATTTTGTTTGTGGCTTATCACCATTAGAGCTCCTTCTTAACACTTTGGATAAAGTCAACATGCCTGCAATGAACTTTCAATGACAGAAAAAATAGTTTTTTTTTTTAAATTGCTTCTCCTCAAACACAACTTCTATAAACAATTTTCACCTATAGACATCCAACTTAATAAAAGAAAAAATTGGTTCATAGTCTTGAACATTTGTGGTATTTGTATTCTACTAGAGATGGAAGAATTTCTTAAGAATGGTAATACACAACAACCCCAAGGACCTTTGAGAAAAGACATCTCACTAGAGTCATCCTCTGTTACTCTTAGGTGTTCTAACTATTTCACCTTATCAGATTTTTCACACTAACACGAATCACATTTTAAGTTATTTTCAACACTTTACAAAGCATGAACATATGATGTCTACCTTCCGTCGACTAAAGCATGTTAATGTACAATGCTTTAGGTTCAAGACAACAAAACCATGAGTTTGCTGATTTCTTACTGCAAAAACAGAAATACCACTTTGATGGTGGACTGACATTTGCAGAAGATAAAACAAGTCACAAGTGAAAACAACTTGAAGTTGGAACTAAGTTACAACTAAAAAACTTCAATTTTAATATTTGAAAAACGGAGTAACTTCAAGATGTGGAGGAAGTTGACTATGGAAATAAGTTTTTTTTTTTTTTCATGACCACAAAAACATGTTGAAATTATGAGGAAGTTGGTCATGAAGAAACTTTTTTAATTTAATGCAGGCTTAGAACATAAAAAAGTTGGTGAAAACATGGACAATTTGCAAGATTACAACAAGAAGATAAAAGATTTTAGCATATAACATGAGCTTTTCAAATGGAGGGGAGAAAACTACATGTTCATAACATAAAGGACATACTTGAAAGATGCAGAGGAGAGGAAACAAAAGTGCATTCTGTTGTAAAACAGATTATGACTCAAGAACTTTCTTTTCCCTAAACTCACGAGTGTTTAACTTTCAAGCTAAATTCACAACCTCACTCACAGCCCCGTAAGAAAATAAGCTCTGATACCACTGTTGGCTTATAGAAGGAAGAACATGTTTCAGCTTAGAGCAAAATTTTATGCAGAAAAAATAAAAGGAAAGAAGTTTGAAACTGAAACATTTTTTTTTCTTCTTCATTTTTTCTTACTTCCTTGCACTTGTACACACATAGACACTTTGACAGCAGCCTCCCTTATATAGAAGAGGCTAGCTTTACATAATTCATAACCACTACAACCTAACATCATGGTTGTGCCTTTGAAGTAAGGAACACCATTCCTTCTTCACCTAAAACTGACAACATTACTTACATACATGATATTAGTTAACATAATTAATATTACATGAAAGTGTTGCTAATCTTGCTTAACATTAAACAAAAATCTCAGCACACTCCAA
>CANYLF010205647.1:0-12442 GCA_948193215.1 Bocquillonia castaneifolia
GAAGTCAGGACCCGAAGCTGAGACCAAAATCCAACGAGAACCAGAAGAAATGTAGTCACAATGAATGCGAGCTTTATTCCAAGAGATAAGAATACCTCTTGAAGAGCCAGAAGATGGGACTGAGAGGAAACTAAAGTCTGAGTGGCTCCAAAATTTATTAATTAAAAAATCATCGAGGGATTCTTTTTTAGTTTCTATGATAGCCAGGGGAAAGGTCATGAGCCATAAGAAGATATCTAACGAAGGCTTGCTTAACTGGATTTGCAAGACTACCTTATGAATTCCAAGATAGAAAATTAAACATGAGAAACAAAATAATAGTCCTAGAGAAAAGCGAAAAAAAAGAAATTAACTGTTAATAATATTATCTTTCACAGTGTTAAAAATTGAATCCCTGTCGGCACTTTTGAAAATTCCTAGAGCAATACCCATGCTGAATGTCTCATTAGCCTCCTCTCTTTTAAAGTAGTGCTATCATTACCTGGTTGACCTTGAACATTATTGTCCATATTCATAAAATTCTTTGAGCCTGATGCATTAGTGGGATTTTGCTATTTATTAAGTGGGTCTTCCATGCAAGAAAGTTGTTTGCCTTCACTTGTTGTAGTTACACGTGAAGGAATATTTACTATTGGTGTGGTTCTTTTGTCAAGGGAACAAGATGCTTTTGTGAGTGGTGGGGCTGCATAAATTATGTCCGTTGGATTGGTTTGACATTGAAGGTTCGGGACAAGAGAGATGGAGGGATGCGAACCGTTGGATGGCTGCTTTGTGGCCTGAACCGTTGGATGGCTGCACAAATTATTTTCGTTGGATTGGATGCTCGTCAATACATCATTAACGGTTGGAAGAGTGTCGGGTCTTCAATTTTCTTGAGCATTAGGAATATTAAAGTCTGATTGGAAGGGATGTGGAGGTTTGGTGTGAGTTGTATTAATTGATGGGAGGAATTCAGATGTACTACTATCACCTGGTTGACGAAGAGAGGGCTTGATGGATTTCTTGGCACGTCGTCTCTTGGAATTAATGAAGTAGAATGGTTCATGGCTATGATTTGTATCATCAAGACCTGATTGTAAGACGTTAATAACTTTAGAAATAGGAGGTGTGTTATTAACCACAGGATCTTCATGGACAATTGAATCCAGCTCTTGTGATGGATTGGGAAAACTTAGTTTTTCTTGTTTTATTCATTTAAATCTATTTCCAAGAGCTTATTAATTAATATATTTCTTGATTGGCCATCTAGATATATATTTGTTAGGTTTATTGTCAATGGATGGATTGAAATAAACCGAATTTGGGAATTGAACTTGTTTAGATGTTAATAGGGAAATGATAATTAACCTATACTTGACTTAAGGATTTTCTTAATGGATTCGATTGTTTTTAATTTGTGTGCCTCGAAAGAGTAGCATAGCCGGTACAATTGAATACATTTTTCTACCTCGAGAGAGGCTTAAAATATTTTCATAAAATCCTACTTAAATGAATTGTGTTTGATAATTAAGTTACCCCACTAGATAAAATCCCGAACGCTAGTGCGTGTTTTATTGAATTTATCTATCGTATTAATTTGTATTAATCGTGACTTATTTTTCTGGTTTTAATTTAATTAAGTTAATCTAGTTCTTAAAAGAATTCAAAATAAAAAAGGGTATTCATTTTAATTTTCTACATATTGTTATTTTAATCAAAAAATAGAATTTTAAATGATTGTCCCTATGATCGACCTCATACTCCAAGTTTATTACTACAACTATTCCGTATACTTGTGGGAGTTGTCAAGTTTTTGGCGCTGTTGCCGGGGATAACGGATTTAAATTTTTTTTTGATTACGTGATTATATATACATTTTTGTAATTTGTTTAGAGTTCTTATTTGAGTTTAATTGTTTGTTTTTTGAGTTTGATAATTGTTAAGTGTTCTGTTAGTCTTTGTGTGTGCTTCTTTGTTTTTATTTTAGGTTATTTTGTTTTAGTGCTTCTTACTTGTTTTTCTTGTAGTTATTAGTGTGTATTGTGATTGTGAATTTCTTGTTAAGTGTTATTCTAGTTGATAATTCATTTTTGTTGATTTTGGGTTAATATTTGTTACTTGTAGGTAGTGTATGCTAACTCGGAGACAATAGTGATTCCTCCAAGTTAGAAGATTTTAATCCGGAGATAGAACGAACGTGTCATTGAGGAACAAGACCTGGCGATCCAACATATGGATTACCAATGAATTTTGTTCCCTTTGAAGGAGCAATTGAAGGTGTCATTGAGGATAACAATGGTGCTGGAAATGACAATAGCACCAACAATGGAGGACACAATGGCATTGACATAGTATATGATGGTGGACATGTAGTCATTAATCCACCAAGAGGCGGAGTGATTGATCCCCTACTTCCTATTGATGGTGTCCAACAGTATCCACCACAAGCGGGACAACAGCCAGGATACTTACCACCATAAGGGTATCCATATCCTCCTCCACAAGGCAATGGTTGTAATAGGGCTTATCTTCGGGATTTTCAATGCCCCATTATGGTGCATCTCCTTCATACATTGTCTTGAGTGCTGCTACAAGGAATTATGATTTAAAGACTCTTCAATTCAATATGATTCCAAAGTTCTATGGTTTACCTTCCAAAGACCCCTTAGATTTCATGAGGGAGTTTTGTAGTGTCATCTCAACTTTTCTATTAAATGGTGTTCCTAAACTTGAATTGAGAATGAGATGTTTTACTCTTGCATTGAAGGATAGAGTTAAGACTTGGTTTATGACCTTGCCTGAAGGTTCAATGTAGAATTGGCAAGATATATATAACAAATTCATCAGCAAATATTACTTCCAAGGAAAGACTACAGAGCTAAGAATCAAGATCAGCTCTTTTATTCAAAATGATGCTGAAACCTTCCATGTAGCTTGGGAAAGATTCAAGAGTTACCTTACTCAATGCCCACACCATCAATATCCTACAAATCTCTTGGTGACATTTTTTAATGATGGATTGTGTGATAATGGACAAAATGTGGTGGACATTCATATTGGAATTAGCATGGGGGAGAAAACTTCTAAAGAGATGTGGGAAATATGAGGAATTGTTCTAGTACCCAGTCATCTTCTGAAAGTGCTTAATCATGTTGCTGACCTCACTAAACATGTGAAGTTGTTATTGGCTAGAGAACCAAGTCACCAAAGACCTACCACCAATGAAGCTTGCTACTTTTGTGGACAATATGGGCATCCATCCACTAAGTGCACTTATAATGGAAATCAAAATATTGAGATGGCAAACTATATAGGTGAATATGACAATCATCAACCTCGAAATGATCCATACTCCAATACATACAATCCGGGTTGGCGCAACCACCCTAACTTTGCATGGAGGGACCCCAATCAATCTAGTCAACCTGGTCATGCAGCTCCACTTGGGTTTCCACCGAAATCACAATTTCAGCATTAACAAGTTCAACAACAAGTGCAACAACCACCTCAACAACAAGTCAAGCCATCTTTTAAAGATTTGGTGATGAAATACATGGCAAATCAAGATGCCATTATAAAGCAATAAAATGTCACCATCTAGAACCTTGAGCAACAAATCAGACAACTAGCTAAGCAAATACAAGAAAGACCTCAAGGTGCTTCGCCTAGCAACATAGTTGTTAATCAAAGGGAGACAACAATGGCAATTTCTTTATGGAATGGGCAGGTATCTGATGAGCCAAAATTGACGAAAGGAATAGAAGTGCAAGGACAAAAGGGTGAAGCAACAAAGCAAGAAGTGGAACAACCCCCCCACCCCCCCCAAACTTGTTGTCAAATATGTCTCTCCAATTCCTTTCCCACAAAGGCTTGTAGGGAAGGGTGATGCCAACAACTTCAACCAATTCTTGGAGACATTAAAGAAGTTCCAAAGAGCCTCCATATTCTTGATATGATTGAGCAAGTACCTAACTACCTCAAGTTTCTTCGAGAGGTCACCATTCATAAAAGGAGATTAAAAAAGCATACAAGGGTGCAACTAACAGAGGAATACAATGCATTTCTTTAACACCAATTACCCTCAAAGTTAAAGGACCTAGGAAGTTTTACTATACCTTGCTCTATTGGTTCTCATGTTATTGACAAATGTTTGTGTGACTTGAGGGCAAGTGTTAATCTTATGCCTATGTCTCTTTTCAAGAAGTTAGGACATGTTGAGCTTAAACCAACCACAACTTCTTTACAACTAGCGGATAAATCGATTATACATCCAATGGGAGTTGTAGAGGACATCTTAGTCAAAATGGGAAAGTTTTACTTGCCAGCCTATTTTCTTGTTCTTGAAATAGAAGAAGATAAGGATATTCCTACCATATTAAGACATCCATTTTTAGCAACAAATAGAGCTATGATTGATGTGAATATGGACAAGATCACCGTTCGAGTAGGGGAGGATAATGAAGAATTTTATTTACTCACTAATGTTGAACATCCTCAAGTTGAAAGTAAGGATGTAAGCTATAAAATGGACACCAGTCAAGTTTTAATACCAATACCCATTTACAAGGAAACTACTATGAATGTGAATAAGCTTGATGACAAGTTGGTAGTAGATGTCAAGAGTGATGGTAGTAAGGTTCCAAAGAGTGACATGCGCTCCATGCTTGATGCTGGTCAATCTCTAAATAGCAAGAAAATGAAGAAAAAGGCATCCAAAGCTTTTCCTAAGCTTAGTAAGAGCCTTAAATGGTGCATTAAAGGGAGGAATGAGGAATCAAAGAATTTAGATCCTCAAGCTCAAACTTTACAGTCTTCTTACAAGACGCAGGTGATGAATTTGATCAAGAACGTTGGTGGATATTCATGCCTTAACTTTAAGCCTCCATGAATGCGTTACAATGTCTAGCTCTAGACGTTAAATTAAGCCCTTGTAGGGAGGACAACCCATATTTTTAATTTACTATTTTTCGTTTGTTTTTTTTATTTTTGAACTTTATTTTTTCCATTTTTAAGATTTTCTTAATTTTCTTTTCTTCCAATGTGTTTCTTGTGTTTTCTTTCTAGGTTTTTATATTGGTTTTTGGGACACCGACTTTTAGATCGGTGATTTGGTGTGACCATCATTCAGCGAAGTCTCCTTACCCCCTTTGCTTTAATTTTTGTTATTGCTACATTGAGGACAATGTATCACTTAAGTGTGGGGGAGGGAATTATTCGGTTATGTGTAATGAATTGTGGCTAACTTGAAACTTTAATGCTTAATGTTGTTTGTTTGTGCTTTAATTGTTGTTAAGCAAGTTTAGTTAACACTTTTTGAGTTGGGTTATTTTTCCAATTTGTTGTGATTTATGCTTGAGTTTTGGTAACTAGTATCTTGATTCATTACTTTGGTAAATTGCTTGATTCAAAGTGAGTGTTAATGTTTTAGCTTCCTTTATCCAAGTATTGAGTAAAATTAATTTGCTTGTGAATTTCTTTTACATACCAATTTCTCAACATTGTTCCTTACCTTGTGAGCTTTTGAGCCAAAATTTTTCAATTTGTGCTCTTATTTTTGTTGTTAAGAGTTTCATACTTGGTGAGAATTCATTTGAACTTGCCTTGGTATGCAATTGGAATTCACTTGATTCGTTGGATATATGGAAGTGATAAAGGCAATTAGGTTTAACTCTTGGCCAAATAAGCACCTTGTTTAACCTTTAGTGAAAACAATTTGAACCTTAATGCCCTTTTGCTTGTTGATAATTTAATTACCACAATTTGCACATATTGTAGCCTAATTCTTACATCTTCCCTTGTTCTTTACCATTGATGCACTTGATTTGTAACAATCTTGCTTGATGTTGATTTATGGATAAAGTTTTAGAATTTTGAGTATTCCTTGAATTTGATTTGCCAAAGGATTTAAAAGAAACAAATGAAAAATGATTGAAATAAATTGAAAGTTCCAGCGAAAAAGAAAAGAAAAAAAATTAAAGAATAAAAGTGTTGAGCATGTGTTGATTTGGCAATGGAAATTTTATTGTTATATCTTCGGGTTTACTCAAGTTTAGAGGTTCATTGTATTTAATATTCACAAATTAATTGTCTAATATTTAAGTGCGTTTTTGCCCGGATCCTTTCCTTTTTCTAAAATCCTACCAAACCTAAACCACATTACAACCCTATTAAGTCCTTTTGATTTATATATCTAACAATTCTGAGTAGAGGACTCTTGATTAGGAGGCAAGCATATATTTGAATTCTCACTTGTAATGAATTGTTGAGAGTAAACACTAACCCTTTAAAGCACATGAGTGTGATAGTGAGATTGTAGGAGTGTTGGGTTTTTGTGTTTATTTGAAATTTACAAATTAATTGGTTTTACTTAATTTTTGGTTTAGTAAGCTTGAATATTATCATTATCTTTGTTTTTAATAATTTACATTGTTATGAGTAAGGTAGTGATTATTATAATTAAAGCTTGATTGCAATGGTTCGGAATTTAATTTGATGATTTAAGTGTTGATTAATTTTGCTTGAGGACAAGCAAGGATTTAAGTGTGGGGAAATTTGATAATTGGGTTTTATTCTATATATTTTATTGGTTTTAATTCAATTTTTTCCTCATTTTAGTTTATTTAGCACTTATTTTATCATATTTTATAAATTTACAGTGTTAGGAATGCGTGGGATCAAACTGGGACAAATTCGGAGTCAAATAGAGCAAGAACCAAGAGGTCAAAGTTTGAATCGGACCGTTGATCGGAGTACTATTCATGTTCGGTTCACTATTCATTGGTCCGGTTAGCCCCCAAATTTCACCAAGAAGGCAGAAGTGAACCGGACCGTGAACTAGAGCAAACCAGGTCCGGTTCACTAAATTTTCAAGAGGAATTGCTGAATCAAAGCGAACGAAGCAGCCAAATTAGACCGGACCTTGAACCGGACCGCATGGTCAGGTCTAGTTCAACCATAAAACTTGAATTTTCTCTTTGTTTAATTGGTTTTTGGGCAGTTTTGGTTGGATTAGTCCGGTTTTCATTGTTTTCTAGGGTATTTTTAGGTTTTAAGGGGTTTTACACTATAAATACAATGTATATTGGTAGTAGCCTCCATCTAGACACTCTTAGTATTTTATTTTCTCTAAAATTAGGATTAAATTGGAGGATTTCATAATTCTAAGGAGATTCAAGGTTGATTTCTTGAAGATTTATGAATATTGGAGCTTTCATTCAATAAATTAAAAGACTAAGTTTATTCTTCCTTAATCTTAATTTTATTTTTATAATGTTCATGGTTTGTTTAATTATTTTTATTGTTTGTTTGTTGGTTTTAATTATGTTTAGTAATTAATTTTCCTACTAGAGGGAAGGATGTAGTCTAGTAGAGGGTAAATTAATTGTCAATGTTTGATTAACTAATTAATTATAGTTTTTCTTGTTTTATTCATTTAAATCGATTTCCAAGTGCTTATTAATTAATATATTTCTCGATTGGTCATCTAGATATATATTTGTTAGGTTTATTGTCAATGAATGGGTTGAAATAAACCAGATTTGGGAATTGAACTTGTTTAGATGTTAATACGGAAACGACAATTAACCTAAACTTTACTTAAGGATTTGCTTAATGGATTCGATTGTTTTTAATTGGTGTGCATCGAAAGAGTAGCATAGCTGGTTCAATTGAATACATTTTTCTACCTTGAGAGAGGATTAAAATATTTTCGTAAAATCCTGCTTAAATGAATTGTGTTTGATAATTAAGTTACCCCTCTAGATGAAATCCCGAACTCTAGTGCGTGTTTTATTGAATTTATTTATCGTATTAATTTCTATTAATTGTGACTTATTTTCCTACTTTTAATTTAATTAAGTTAATTTAGTTCTTAAAAGAATTCAAAATAAAAAAGGGTATTCGTTTTAATTTTCTGCATATTGTCATTTTAATCGAAAAATAGATTTTTAAACGATTGTCCCTGTGGATCGACCTCGTACTTTGAGTTTATTACTACAACTATTTCGCATACTTGCGAGAGTTGTTAGAATCGAACCGGACCGTGGTCTGGATCTTGTCCAAATCTGGTCAGTTTGAAATTTGGATGGTTTTTTTACGGTTTTGGGTGATTCCAAAGGTTTTTTGGGATATTTTTGGGACCCTATGAGTGAAAAATATATATATAAAGCTTATGAACAATTGTAGAGAGGAGAAAAACATATAATACACATTAGAAACACAAAAACACTTTGCATTTCTTTGGTTTTTGGTTTGATTCAAGAAAACTTTGAAGGTTTTGGGGATTGAGGAGCTTGGCAATCATCTCTAAGGCTAAGTGCTACATTTCTTATTTTCTTAATTTACATTAATCTAGTTTGTTATTAGTTTTTATGTTTGTTTGATGAAATATATGATGTTGTGGAACTAAATCCCCTACTAGATGGATAGATATTATCTAGTAGGGGGTAATCTTATTTTCTATGGTTTGATTAACTATTTTATATAGTTTTTCTTTGGGTTTTCATTCAATTTAATTTTCAAGTACTTTAATTTACATTATTCTTGCTTGATCACCATGAATTATGTGTTTTAGGCTTCATAATTTAATTGAAAGATTATTATAATCTGGAATTGGAAATTAAGCGGATTTAGATGTTAACACGGAAACGACAGTTAACCTAAGTCCAAATTAGAAACTTTGCTTAATGGGTTCAATCATTTAATCAAATTGCATTGAGAAATTGCACTGTTAATTTGATTGGATACGTTTTATTGGCTCGACGGAGGATTAAATTATTTTAGAAAAGTTTTGGTTGAATGAAATTTAAACCGGAAAATTGGCTTACCCCTCTAGATTATGTCTTAAACTCTAGTAATTGATTTTATCGAATTATTTGTTAACTTAATTTCTAGGTTAAATTGCTTTTACTATAGAATTAATTCAACTTTCATATAATTTACTTTCTAGCTTTTAATTTAATTAGTTGATTTAATTTACAAGTTTGTGAATTTGGTTTTAAGAATTCAAACAACTCGTTTTATGTTTATGCAATCATGCCTTTAATTGAAAAATTAATTTAAAATGATTGTCCTTGAGGATCGACCTCATATTCCGAGTATTACTACTACGATTATCCATACACTTGTGAATCGCCGCCAGCATCTTAGAAGAACTAAGCATAAAAGAAACCCAACCAATCCAATTAGGGTTGAAATTAATTTTTTTCACGATTGTAAAGAGGAAAGACTAAGAAACACTATTGAAAGCTTTTTGAAAATCCAGGTTCAATAGTAAAAGAGGTTTTTTTTTTTCTCGCTAGATGCATTAACTCATGGGCAACAAAAGAACATTCATGAATACTTTTGCCTCTAATGAAAGCATGTTGGGATTTAGAGATAAGTTTAGGCAATACAGAAGTCAGGCGACTCGACAAAACCTTGGACACTAATTTACAGAACCCGTTAACCAGTCTAATAGGCCTAAAATCATTAAGCAAAGTAGCTCCAGTGATTTTAGGAATTAAAACCATGAAGGAATAATTAGAGTTAGGAGGAAAGGAGCCAGTTGAATGCAGTTGATGAAAAAGATTCAATAAAACATCTTTAATTATTCTCCAAGCTTTCCTATAGAAGAGGAAATTAAAACCATTTGGCCCTAGTGCTTTAGATTCATGACAAGACATCAAAGCCACTTGAACTTCTTCTTCTGAAAATAGCTGAATCAAAGACTCATATTCCTCACTAGAAAGAGATTGGAAAGGAATATCACCCAAGTCAAAAGGAGCCATAGCAGTATGAGAAAATATGTCTCTGAAATATTTTATAGTAATCTTCCGGATGTCTTCTGGATCACTGTAAGAAGAATCTCCATCTGAGATAGTCAGAATGTCATTGTTCTTGTAATGAATGGAACCCATAGTGTGATAGTATTTAGAATTTCTGTCACCATCCATAGACCATTGAACACGAGACTTCTGTCTCCACAAAGACTCCATATTTTTTTGTCTCTTTGTAAAATTATGTCTGAAGCTTGCAAAGAGCTTCCTGCTCATCTGAATTCAATGACTAGGCTCCTCCCAAAACTCCTTCACAGCATCTAGAAAGTTTTCATGGGTCCACCATTCATCGATGGACCTAAATAGTTTAGGACCCCTATTAATTAGATTATTGGATTGAAAGTAGAGAGGAACATGGTCAGAGAAATTTTTTGAAAGAGCAGTCAATTTCCCATTCAGCCAGTCAGACATGAGGGAAGGAGAGAGAAAGACTCTGTCAATTATTGATCTTGAATTGCTATTCTGCCAAGTAAAAAGCTGACCCACTAAAGGAACCTCAACACTTCTAGAATTATTAATAAAAGCCTGGAAATCAATCATAGATTGAGAGAAATAGACACAATTCAAATGTTCATTTGATTGTAACACATCATTAAAGTCACCTTCCAAAATGATACTTCCTGAAAAGTTCAAGACCAACAAAATATCGTCCCAAAGTAAAATTCTTTCACTAGTAGAGTTAGGGGCATACACAAGAATAAACCTGTAAAGACATCCATCCTTCAAGAAATCCATGGAAACCCAGTATCTCGAAAGAGATAACAAATACACCAATAATCCTCCAAAACCAATAAGCTCACGAATACCCTAAGTGGAGACAACTTTATACCAAAGAGAATCTGTTTTTTTTTTTCCTTTAAGTTTCCATAACCATTTCAACAAAAGGTTTTGATTACAAAACTTTAAAGAATAAATGCCCAGACCCCCAAATTCTTTTTTTCTTGCAAATGTCATTCTAGGATACATTACAAATCCTTATCGAAGCACTATCTCCCCTCCATAGGAAATGGATCATTAGACACTCTAATTTTTTTTTTTGAGTTCCACTTGGCATAGAGAACAAGGACATATAATATGTAACACCACAAGTAATTAAACAATTTAAGGAAAACAAGACATTTTTTTAGGTCGCGGGGGCGACCAAAATGAATCACGGGCGTGATCAAACGGATAGAAAAACTTGACTTTCTGGAAATGATCTCGTTGGCACATCTAAAGGAACAGAGAAAAATGGACATTCTGGACTTGAAATCGTAGGGGTGATCTCTACAGTAGCGGGCGCGACTTAGAGGTCCGAAAAACTATGTTTTTAAGGCTAAAACTTGGCAAAAACCACCAGAAAACCACAATATAATCACACTAAACTTGCATCACACTTTATTTACAATCTTAATACATATATATACAACAAATTATTCTCATTAAGTACTTGTTACATATCAATCTAAAGACCAAATACAAATATAGGTAATATGCAAAATCCAATGCATACAACTAACTAATGTTTCACTGGCCAACCTGAAACTTCTATTGCAATTGCACGAAAATCTTCTGAATACTAAAAAGCTTGATCCACAACCTGATATTGTCAAGGGGTGAGCTGGCTACTCAGTAAATAAATAACCACTAATACTAACCGCAATATAGATATACTTATACATATATATCTATATACATACATACATACATACATACATAGATATATATATATACATACATACATATGCATATATATATATGTGTGTGTGTGTGTGTGTGTGTGTGTCTATATATATATGTATATATATATATCTATGTATGTATGTATGTACATACATACATATATATATACATACATACATACATACATACATAGATATATATGTATATATATATATGTACATACATACATATATATATATATATGTGTATATATATATATATATATGTATGTATGTACATATATATATATACATATATATCTATGTATGTATGTATATACATATATAAATGTATATATATGTACATACATATGTACATACATACATATATGTACATTTATATAATGGAAGCAATATTAGTACAATCTACAAATGAAGATTACATACATATAGATGAAGATATAAGTATATTATCTCAAGAAATTTTACAAAAATTAGAAAAAATACAACAAGAAATAATGAACATTATAAATGAAATAAAAAGCTTAGACAAAATACTTGAACATATTAAAAATGTAAGTGAAATAATAAACAGAGATATTAGAGGAATATAACATGAGTGGATTAAGTAATATAAGTGAAAATGAAATCCTTCCCAAAATAATAATTTTTCTTATTTGACATTTGGAAATATTAAATTAGTAAATTCTTGGGTATTAAATAAACAATATAAAAGTAGAAATTCTTTAGATATGTTTCAACAATGTCTTCTAGACAATCTCTGGAACATGGATTTGAAGTCCAAACCTTTTGTTCTAGGTAGTTTATCTTATTATTTTGATGCAATAGAAAACAGACTATTAAACACATTTAATTATTTTGTAGTTTATAGAGGTCTTAAAAAAGGAATTTTTAAATCATGGGAAGAAATCAAATTCAGTCTAATGAATTATGATGAAACCCCTGGTTTTAAAGGTTTTTATGATTTATTAACAGCTAAAGAGTTTG
>CANYLF010206094.1:0-12624 GCA_948193215.1 Bocquillonia castaneifolia
CAATTTTTCACAGTCGTTCTAAACATTTGGAAATTGATTTCCATTATGTACGTGATCTTGTGACTCAAAAATTGTTAGATGTTCAGTTCATTTCTTCGCACGATCAATTAGCAGACATCTTCACAAAACCCTTGTCCAAGCCTCCCTTCTTGTCGTTAGCTTCCAAGTTGATTACTGTTCCACACGATAATCAACTTGCGGGAGGGTGATAAGGATGAAAATCCTCCTAACTGTCTTTATTATTTGTTAGCAGTGTTGTTTATCTCCACCACTTGTTTATCTCTAGCTTAGCTATGTTAGTTATTTCATTTATTCAAGTTATTGTAATCTCTGATCTCTTGTACAAGCAGTAACCAAACTCTATGGACTGCGTACTATATATTTGTAACCTGTGATATTCATTAATTGAGTTTTACAATTGATTCAACACTCTTAATACATAGTTAATCAAATTACAGGACATCATTTTTAAACCTATATATATATATATATATATATATATAACCATTAATCAAAAATAACATTAAACACCTATATATCTTTGTTTTTTTTTTTTTACATGAACTGATAAATCATAATCCAAAACATCTAAAATAAGAGAGTCATCTCCCACTCTCTAGTGGCCTACAAGTGAAGTGTTGCTTTAGTCATGAGCAAACAGTGTTTGCAGAGTGAAAAACAAAATTAACATGTAGATTATTTAGGTCTCTTAGCAATGAAACACAATCAGCAACTAAACAATTAAAATAAGAAACTAAAGGATTTGAAATACATCTTTGTACTTTGGTTAGAATTCGAAATAAAAATGCATAGGCCCCTCCAGTCTCCAAGAGAGGAGGGAAACGAAAAATAATCCTGGAGGAGAATCCTGTAATGGGACACCTGAATTATAATTGTCTCCTTCATTTAATTTTACTTGAAATATGTGATGCACATAAAAAGTGATTTTTTTTTCTCTTTCACTTCTATGTTGAGTTAAGATTTAGAACACATACTTACCTCATTGCCTATCATACTTGCATAATGTTTACACTTTGTACTGTCAATGTTCAGTCCAATTTACTGCCCCCTCTTTAATTTTTATCCTATGTTAGATTTTAACATTTATCCCTTTAAAAAATATCAATTCGATCCTCTGTTACATTAGTGAGATTTTACAATTAACTTCTAATTTGTGTAAAAATTAAAATAATCTCTAAACTTTATTTTTACATTTTAAATTATATATACATAAAAAATATTTTAAAGGAGAACGAAAAAGTAAGAATGTATATTATAGAATTTATAAACTATACCAGGGCTCTAGTTACTAATTTCACATTTTTACGAGTATAAGATTCAACTGTCCAAAAATAACCTTCTCGGTCAAGTTGATTTAAAAATGATATATAATATATTCAGCCACAACTTTTAGTTAAATTTCAATTTAGCCTCACCTTTAAGTTCTATTATTACAGTCCAATTAGAAAATAATATGTATAATTGATGATGTGTCAGGTATAATTTATAACATGACCAATTTTTTTCAATCACAACTTTCAAAAAATTATCAATTTTAACTAGGGATGTGCATCAGTTAGGAACCGAACTGAACCGATCCGAATTTTTGCAAACTCTGAAATCGAACCTAACCAAAGTATATAGGAGCAAGACCAAACAAAATCAGTTCGGTTCGGTTTTGATAGAAATAGGGGGTTCGGTTTGGTTTTTTAAACAAAAATTCTAAATCGAACCAAAAATTAAAAAAATTTCAAAAATTAGAACCGAACTAGACCGAAATTCACTGGTTCGGTCCGATTTAGTCCGGCTCTTGCACAACCCTAATTTTAACAATAATTTTTAAAATTTTATCACTTTAGTTTAGTTGGCAAGTTTGAGCATGTGACTTTTGCACACATGACACACGACATTTTAAAGTTGACTAAAATTAATACAAGTCACAATTATATTGAACTAAAATGATAAATTTTAAAGGTAAAGCTAAATTAGATAGTTGACCAAAAGTTCTGGCTAAATAAATTATTTTTTTTTTGATAATTGTTGTTATTGCGGGTATCCGGAGCCCATTTGGAGCCCCGACTAATCTCGGTCGAGTGAGTATCATTTCGAAGCCCACTCTTCCCATGCGGCCCTAAGGTTCGAACTCTCGACCTCCAGATATATAGCTGGCAAGCCCAAGTGGTTTTACCACTTGAACCACTCCCCATGCTAAATAAATTATACATCCTTTTAAAAAATCATTAAATTTTCTTTTCAATTTTATGATTCAAGGTTCATGATTAGTAAAAGCATCACTATAAGCTTATAAAATTTTTTTAAAAATTATTCATTATAATATTACGTATACAATATATACTACATATAAATAGTTCAATTTTCGATCAGATTTCACGTCACTTGTAGAAGGTGTGTGTGGTATATATATGAGTTAGTATGTACATTTAAAATTTTCATAGTTTTGAAATGCGTATATGATTTGTCCATAACCAACTCAAAAATAATGTGTGTCATTAATGATATTTCATACACAAGTGATAAAGTAGCCAATTATTTTAGCCATACTTTTAAAAAAACTATCAATTTTTACACAACATTTAAAATTTTATCACTTTGATCTAGTTGGCAAGTATAAGTATGTGACTCTTGCACACGTGGCACATGATATTTTAAAGTTGACTAAAATTAATATAGATCACAATTAAACTGAACTAAAATGATAAATTTTAAGGTGATACTAAATTTAATAGTTGTCAAAAAAATAGTGGCTAAATAAATTGCATATCCTTTTAAAAAATCATTAAATTTTCTTTTCAGTTTTATGATTCATGGTTCATGATTAATAAAAGCATCACTTTAAGCTTATAAAATTAGAAAAAAATATTAATTATAATATTATGTATACAATATATACTACTTATAAATCTTTCAATTTTTCTTTTGAGCTCATATCATTTGTAAAGTGTACGTGGTATATATGAGTTATATATGAGTTAGTGTGTATCTTTAAAATTGTCATAGTTTTTTTTATAAGAGGAGATGTATTATTGAAATCTACAAGAAGTGGAAAAAACTGACTTATGATGGTTTCACACATGCACTTAAGGCTACATCACCATAAGAAGGAAAATAACAATGTAATGCAATATGAAGATTGCCTCAAAGCATAAATATCCATAGAAACATAAGGAAAAGAAGAAATCCTAGTTTTAAAAACGAAGACAACTTAAGAGATATGATTTCAGTACTAGTTTTAAAATGTGTACGTGTTTTGTTTTGTGAGTGTACATGTTTTGTTTTATGAATCGAGAGTGTTTTCAGTATTAATTTAAAAAATAATTAGTAGACTTTTTTAGAAAATAATAGTTGACTTGTAAGATATGATTTTGATGAATTAATTATATGTTGCTACATTTATTATTGTTATTATTAGTTATTTATTTGATTTTATTAGTAATTACTAGACAGCAATATATATTTCAAAATATTGCAAATGAACCTAAAAAAAAATTATATTGTTTCATACATTTTTCACACATACATTTATGATTTATACTAAAATGTAAAATGTAACAAGTCAAAATCAATCCTGTTGATACGGTTAAAGCTAGTATCAACAACAAAAGGAATCTAAAACAGATGAGAAACACTTTCCTACACCCAGTTTATTATATTCAATAATTAGATGACTGTAAAGTACCTTGCACCATTATGTAATGATTTTATTTTATATATATTTATTTTGTTTATGCAAATAAAAGAAAGCAACATGTATGTATTTAAATTTACTAGACTATATGTATGTGTGTTAGTGTAAATTTACTGAGTTGAAACCATAGTTAATTTTGAACTGAAGTTCAAAAGAATATTTATCAAGAATGATGCAAGATTTCTGCAAATGGAGCAGAGAAGATTAAAAGTAATGTGTAGAAAAGGATAGTTTTTGTACATGCAACAATAAGTTTGGTGCTTTGCATGCTACTGCCTGTACGTGAAAAGAAATGATCTGATCAAATTTCTGACTCTCTGTCCCATTGATGTTTAACTGTGTAGTTGAACGGCTTTCTAGCCAACACATGCACTTCGATTCAAAGCATCCCATTAATTCATTTCATGCTAGCTACTACTACCAAAAAAAAATTTAATGGAGTACTAGTCAAATTCTTGTATTGTAATCTATATACAAAAGAAATTAAGTCATATTCCTCTAATTATTCTTGTCAATCAATTTCTTTTCTAATTCCATCATAAATAATTTTTTTTCATCCAACCAAAAAAATTAGCTATCTTAATATATTATGTGAGAAAATGATGATGATTGTATGATCACCGGACTAGAATACTAATAATCAGTGACCAATCTATATTAGATGCAAAGAAAAACTCGTACTGCTCCCTAAAATTTTGACACACTTACTTTCCTCTTTTTAAATATATTTTTTAAAGTATTAATGTACAATATTAATCATGCCCTTATTAGTGTTTTTTTAATTCACCCCTATTAGTATTTATATATATAGAGAGAGAGGAAACTGTTATAAAAATAGTGCAAAGAATATATGGATATGTCAATAAAGATTTAGAAAGTAAATTTTTTTTTGTCAAAGTAAAGGAGAAGACATTTGTAGTATGAATTGGCTTAGCTAGCTAGTGGTTACAATTGAAGGATTTTAGAGGGAAAGTAAGCTTTTTATTGTTGAAAGAAAGGGAAAAACAGGCTCTAATGTATACATGTATCTATATAACAAACAAAATCCGTGCAAAGTTTGGTAGGCTAAATTTTTAGAGGGGTAGGCATATATTCTATTTTATACTATAATTAACATTCGGTTATCATCATAATTAGATTACACAAAGCAAAAATAAAAATAACTTTCATGGCAGTGGTCCATATTGCCCTAACTATTTAGACCGTCCAAATAAATGGAGCCCCACGTGTGATCTGGTACGAATCAATGTGAGAACAAGCTTAAGTTAGATAGTACCCCATAGAATACTTACCATTAAGCAAATACTCCCTTTTTTTTTTGTTATAAATTATCTGTAAATGAAACATTAATAATACTTTTTCCAAGTTTACCCTTATCAATATTATAAATTACAACTATTATAAGTAATTAATAAAGAGTGAGGTAAATGACAGTTTAGTCAATAAGGATATATTTACCTAAAATCTAGATGATATAATGATTATCTTTAATATGTAGGCATAAACCTTAAAAGACAGATATTTTAAAACGGAGGGAGTATTATATTGAAAAAAAAAAATTATCTACGTGTATTTCTTCATTAATTGCTTTTACTTACCAATTCGTTATGCCATTATGGCCCTTAAATATTAAATGTCCATTGTGTCTCATGTTTCACAGTGCTGCTTTAGCGTGAGTGTGTGTGTTTTGTGTATTTAGGGAAATTCGGGATTTTCTTACCTAGGTGGATCCACATCACAAGTAATTGTTTCACAATTCATGGGAGATGGGATGAATGTGAGAGGGATTCACGATGAATTCGATCTAGGTAAGAATTTCCCAATTCAGACATTATTTGGTAACATTATCCATATTTCTGAGTTTATAATTTATGGACATAATTGTATACTTTATACCGCAACATTAAAAATTAATATTTTAATCTTAAGATTTAATTCATCTGGTAAATATTTTCTATCATTTTTTTGTTAATTAAAATTTAAATACTTATAAAGATTTATTCACCGTTGTTTCAATTTTAACGAAAGATTCCATGATTATTTGTTTTATCCCTATTTTATTTATTTTTTATAATTTGACAAGGTGAGTCTCAAACTAGAGACCTTCACCCATATCCACATGTAATATCAATCAATCGAAGGTGCATTGGAATCCTACTTTATTTTCATTGTAATTATCATAAAATTAAAGAGTACCATCACTTACGAAGTGGATGTTGCAAAAAGTAAAACGTAGCATACAGGGGCGAAGCCAAGAATTATTTTTAGAGGATCAAAATTGTTTAAAAAAATCAAAAAAATTTTCAAATTTCAAGATATTTTATGTATAAATTTTTTTTTATATGAGATATATGATAAAAATATTAATTATGAGTAAATAATTGACAAAATATATATATTTATTTATTTATTGAAAGAGGTCAAAATTAAAAAAAAAAAGGAGTAAAAAACTATTTTACATAAATATAGAAAGGAATGAAAAAAAATATTAGGGGGGCCAAAGTTTAGAATTACGTAAAGATGTGGTACTAAAAAAATTTTCCTAGGTGCTAAAATGAAACAAAAAAAATAGCATAGAAATTACGAATCAATGAATTATCACAAAATTAAGGAGTATCGTCACTTCGAAGTAGATGTTGTAAAAAGTAAAACGTAGCATAGAAATAAGGAAGCAACGACTTACCACAAAAATAAGGTGTATTATTCGCTTACAAAAACGTTGTAAAAAGTAAAACTAATGTAGCATAGAAATTAGAAAACACCGTTTTAATATAGTAAAACTTTTTTTTTAGAAATAATAATTTTATTGAGGAAAACCTACCGGTCAAGGTAGCATAACGACATCCTATCTTGAACCAGATGAACAAATGACTGAAGAAAACGTTTTGTCTTGGATTGTTTTTTTTTTTTTTTTTGAACTGAGTTTTGTCTTGGATTGTTAAAACATTTATTTAATTCATATAATTACCAAAACTTTAATTTATAAAATTATCTAGTTGCTAAATTAGGAAAAATAAATTAATTTGAAATTTTTCTTACCTAGATGTATTGCGCCCAATGATTGGATAGATATTTATTTTAAAACTTTACATACTTAAATATCAAAAATTAAAAATTAATTTACATTCATCCAACCGTTGAATGAAAAAAGGTTTTACAAATGAAAAGAAAAAAATGAAACAATATGAAAGTACGATAATTATTTCATGTGCATGAATTTGGAATGAAATTTAATCGAGCGAAACGCATAGCCATTATTATATGACTTATATACATGTACAACCTTTCTATTGTATGAGAGTGATTATATATATATATATATAAATATATAGTAATAAGGAAGTCCTAACTCTTATAGGTTCAAGTATATGTAGCCATTGCTATGAGTCTAGTTGGTGGTTCAAGCTCTAAGAGACATGTGATCATAAACCTCCTCAACTTGGAAGAATTATAATTTCCAAGGTTAGAATCTCCTCCTCTGATTAAAAAAAAATGAATAAAATTTTTTTATTTATACTGATACACATAATTTTATTTTAAAAAATTTTCAAACTTCCATATAAATCTCAAATTAAACCATCATAATCTTTCCGCTTAAATCTAATGAGAATTCACACCCATTGCAACAATTACACATTAAATGTTAATATGAGATTAATTAAACTTCGGTGAAAGCTACGGTGACTTGGTTTTCAATACTTTCTTTCTACTTTATTCTTACCACCATTGAATGATTTTATTCACTTTCATCTAATGATGATAAATACAAAGTAAAAATAAAGTCATCATAAAATTCACATTAAACTTCAGATATTATACAGTTTCAAGTTGAGAAAATCCCAACCACTTAATTTTATATTGGATAATCTATATATACTACACAAAATTATTCCTTCATCATAAACACTTTTATCAAATGGGAAATGGATCAACACAAAAGATCAATATCAATTTCAGCCAAGAGCAAAATTCAACAGAGAAATCCTCAATCTTAATCCTAAAAATCCACAAGCACACACAAGAAGCCATTTTTTTTATTACACTTGAAGACGCATCAAGTAATAATAACACTTGGAGTTGAAGTTACAATCACAAATTTGTTAACCTGTTAAAAGCAAACCAAGTAAAAACCAACCGCACGCTTTCTCTAACAAATTAGTTTCGTAATTCAGTGAAACCGTTTTTCATTTTTCATTTTTTTATTTTTTCTTCTTCTCTCTAACCTCCACCGCACGGATATGGTATAAAATTTTTTAACCCAATTAACATTACAATCATTACTCTCTTCCCTTCCACTGTTAAAAAAAATATCTATTCAGTGAAACTCCACGTGGCCCTCACTTATTGGCCTAGAATTCGGTGCATTCTCTCAACGGCCTAACTCTCCACCTTGATCTATATATAACGGCGCCGTCAATTTTCCCGTCACCAGTTAACATAACCCAAACACACTATACCTATCTAGGGGACCACAGCCACCATCACCACCACCGAGAAAAAATTAAAAAAAAAAAAATGACCCCATTTTAGCATTTGCTTTGTCCCTTTTACTCTCACACTTAAATACTCTCTCTTTTCTTCACTTTCATTTCATTATTACAAATCCAAATCCTCACCGTTAAAAAATTCTATTCTATCATCTTTATATGAATTGAATTGTTTACTGCGGAGATTTCAATGATGGAAATGGCTAACATCAGAGTTCGATGTAAAACTAAACCGTCCTTTGCTGCTGCGGCTGCAGCGGCCGCACCACCAGCAGCAAGCGGTGCGAGGAAACGAAAACTCGATAGTAATCAAGGAGAAGCTGTTGTAAACATAGATATAAGGAGTAATAAAAGGCGAATTGCTTGTAACAATTCGAGAAAACCACACGGCTTGAATTCCGGTCACCGGACTAGCATTACTACTTCTACGGATGATGATGATAACTGTGAAGAAAATTTATCATGCTACTCAGATCACGCCTCGGCTTCTTGTTGTTCGAGCAATACCAGATCAAACGACCGTGATCAACAATTTATTAAATTTGCAGATCTGCAGGTGAGTATTTGTATATATTGTATGTTTAATTATGAATTTAGGTTTTTATTTTGGGCTATTTTTTTTTTTCAGGTTTTATAAATTTTGACAATCTTGTGCGTGTTTTTTATGATGCAGGAAGAAATGAGCGTTGAAGTTGAAACATCAGTGTATTATAGCTGTAGAGCAAGGTTTTTATTGCTATACATTATGGTGTCTATATTTTTAATTAAATTTTCATTAATTTCAAATCTTTTCAGTAACCCGTTTCTTCAATTTCAATTTCGAAATTCAAATTTATAGAGCCATAACTATTAAATTTTTAACTTTAATTGTTCAGTTTTATTTTTATTTTCTCACTCTTATGACTTATATATTATTATAAACAGAAGAGACACCACTCCTTCCTCAAGTCAGTTTCGAGAAGACCCATCAGAGGAACTGGATTCAACGGCTAGACTACCGCCGCCGCCACCAACATCCTCAATGGAAGCAAATTCTCGCCAGTTATCGTCATCTTCATCTTCATCGTCGTCCATACCACCGTCAAGGGCTGGGAAGATGATGCCAACGGAGTTTGAACTTGATGAATTCTTCTCAGAAGCCGAAAAGAATATGCAAAAACAATTTGCAGACAAGTATGTATACACTATATATAAATATATTTCTCATGCATGCATGTTAAATAAATCCTTTCATTTCCTGTCAAGCTCCTGTTTGTTTCCCGAGAAAGTAACTCAGACAAGTTTTAATTAATTTTTGATGACGAGTGCAGATACAACTACGATATTGTGAAGGATGAACCGTTAAAAGGACGGTACGACTGGGTGAGATTAAAGCCATAATCTGATTACTTAGTTCATGCTGTTTCTAGGTCACCATTTTAGGTACTACCCATTTAAATTCTAGTTTAATTATTCTCTTAGTTAGTTAGCTAGGTTTATTTCTTTTTCTTTTATTTTTCTTAATTTCTCATTTTAATAATTAAAGCTTTAATTAGTTGCTCAATTTGTACAGCTCTTTCTTCTGCTTTCTAGCTACTTTTGATCTGTTATCTCTTTCTTTCTTTCAGAACTGTTATTAGACACTTTTTTTTTGCTGTTGTTTTTGTTATCGTTATTGTTATTATTATTTTAGAAAAAAAGGAATTCTTTTTCTGCAAAAGAATTTAATTTGCAGAAACTGCATCAATTTATTTCACTTTGAATTATGGTAGTGAAAAGAATTTTATTATTATTATTATTATTCAATAAATTATTCTGATTCTTCTCTGGTACATCAGAGTTTCCATTTTATCAGTATTAGCTTTCTTCTACCCATCAAAAGGAAAAAAACAGGAATTTTTTAATGGTCGTCGTTTTCTATTAAAATCCTGTATTTTTCTCTGTTTTGGATTTTATTGGATATATGTATGGATATATCTTCATTTATTAAGGTGTACTGGATTTTTCAATTTTTTATTTTGTAATGAATAAAAATAAAATTATTTACTGTTAGTGAAAAGTAAAAAACAAAAGGAAAGTAAAAAAAAAAAAAAACAACAGAGAAAAAGGGGTATTGGTGAAATTTGGTGCGGTGGTCGTAGAAATAGATGAAGAAGTAAAGTGCTGACTCCATCTCCATGCCGTGCAAGGAACGGACACGTGTTGAAAATCGGGAAGTTTTGATCTTATCCCCATGTGAAATTGCTTTCAATAATGGTTTTCTGTCCTTTAAAAAAGTTTAACCCATTTTAGTCTTACATTTATGCACTTCTTCTTCTATATTTGCCATCCCGATAATAGACTATCTAAAGACGAAAACTCAATATATAATTTTTATTTTTGAAATATAAAGAAAATAATGGGTTTAACTCTCAATAAGCCTACAAATTTAAAGTATGAAGTAGAACAAAATTAGAAATCATTTCATTCTAGAAAAATACTCTCTATTTCACATTAGACATTGAAGATGCTCTTACTATTCCCTTCCCTCTTATGTGACAAAATTTGATTTCCATAGTTGAAGATAATATAATAAATAAAACTGTTAATAACTTTATATTCTCAAAATTATGGATTAAAATAAAATGTAAAAATTGTAAATTTTACTTATTCTATGTCTTAGAGGAATTTAAGAGGTATAATTTTTATAAGATGAAAATCTAGATCGAGTAATGGAAAAATATGTTTATCTACACTAATCTACGTTGGATTTCTCTAGCCTATAAATATTTCACATTTTTAAAAGTAATTTTTTTATATAAAAATTCAGATTTAGGCAAGGAATCTCCAAATAAGCTGCTTACTTATATATATTTTTTTAGTAATACCTATCTATACCGGAAGTAATGCATCCAACGGTTGGATAAGAGTAAATAGTTTTTTACACTTGGGTATGTAAATTTTAAACAATAAATGTCTATCCAACTATTTGGTGTAATACACCAAGAGTAGATAAAAAAAATTCTTTTTCTTTCCTAAGGCTAAGGCTGTTCGTTTATCTTTTTTTTCCTCAAAGATCTAATGGAAAATAAGAGGTGCTGCTGGTACGCAATATTAAATTCGGTAGTTTTATATTAGAAGATCAATTTTACTACATTTACAATGCACTGCTTATAGATAACAAATGTAGTGATATTTAATTCCTTGTTAAAGAATAAGGAGAATAATAGGCGAACAATGAAAGTAGCATGCATGGTTAGCAGATATGCTAAATGATGCTTTTCAATTTTCCAAAACAAACATGAGAATCATAGCTAAATGATAATGTATATTTTTTTTTTATCATCGTATCCATATTTATTTGAATGAATAAATTATAATTTTCATAATAAAGAAGCTACAAGAGGGAGATATGACCAAAACATCAAGAGAAATATTCAAGAATTATGCTCGTTTTTTTATGTAAAGACTACACTTATTTACTTGTATAAAGATCGTTAAAAAAACTCAATTAATTATTTTAAATTAAAAATTTTATTCTAGTTTACTTTAGCAATTATATACACACACACACCTTCCCCAGCCCCCTCGCCAGTCGGAGAAACCTTGAGAGGGATATCCCTTAGCCATCTATCTCCTTATATGAGAGAGAAGCTCCACCCCCCTATACATCCCACCTCCGCGACGCTGCAATTCTCTATGATGATTTTTAGAATAACTGAATACTACTTCTTCTCTCTTCTTTTTGTTTGTTATGGCCCATGGTTTTAACACAAAATATTTACCATATAGACCCATAATCTCATGACACCACAAAAAAATTCTGTTTCTGCGACGGCCAATTCCATCGCAGAATACTAATTTTTCGTCACAAAAAAGCATCTGTGACGGAATCTGCGACGGAAAAAAGCCGTCTGCAAAAACCGTGACGTAGATTTTCTGCAACGAAAATATGTGATCCGTAGCAGAATCTGCGACGGATATTTATGACGGAGGATGCGCTGTCGCAGAGTACAAAAAAAATTTGACGAAATTTGCAATGGATAATTCCGTAGCAGAATTTATTTGCGACAGATGTTTCCGTCGCAAAATCCATAGCATATATCATTTTTCTGCTTCTGAATCTGCGACGGATTCTGTCGTCGCAAAAAATCTGCAACGGAGAAACCCGTCGTAAATTCTGTAGCAGAATTGAATTTTTTTTTATTATTGATTTTGGTGATAGAATTTAATCCGGTTTTAGTTGTGATGTAGTAATACGCATTTTACTGTATAATAATTCGTAATCGAAACTGAAATTGAAAATAGACAGTAATTAATGAATGACAATGTATATAATATATCATAAAATGATATATGGAAAAACTGTACTAAAAGTAAGAATAAATGTGATAAAGTGTAAAGAATAAATCAATAACGAATAAAATAAATGAAAGTACTGTATGCACATGGAAAACATAAAATGAACTAAGG
>CANYLF010206497.1:0-25189 GCA_948193215.1 Bocquillonia castaneifolia
ATATACCATGTCCAATGTGCATAAATTGTAGGTTTAGTTAGCCCATGACATATTTTATCTTTTTACTACATGTATTTAACTTTTAACTCAAAAACTCTCACCAATTAACCCAAGTGTTTTATTGAGGTTTACACTTGAACCTATCCACCTAACCTAAACACCATTAACCCAAGTGTTTTAATACGGTTTACACTCATATCCACCTAAACTAAACACCATTAACCTAAGTGTTTTAATACAGTTTACACTTAAACCTATCCACCTAAACTAAAACACCAAGCGTTTTAAAAAGGTTAATTCATGTTCACTTGACTAAGATAGAAATTGTGACTTGTACAAAATGTTTACTTCATCCAATAAAAATGTGCATCCTTTTATATTATGATACTTGAAAAACACTTAACAAATATATTAGTGAATAACTTAATGTTTTATATCATCAAAATCATTAGCGAAATCTCGGGGCTAACACATTTTACAAGACCCATTTCACATTTTCTTAGGTCCCATCTAAGAAGACGCATTTACATTTTCAATGTAATTTTTAGCTCAATCTTTCATTTTTACCCCCTTACAATTCTAAAAGGACATTTTATTATTTTTAACACAATTT
Organism: Bocquillonia castaneifolia; assembly: GCA_948193215.1. Lineage (NCBI taxonomy): Eukaryota > Viridiplantae > Streptophyta > Magnoliopsida > Malpighiales > Euphorbiaceae > Bocquillonia > Bocquillonia castaneifolia. The sequence goes on from CANYLF010206497.1 coordinate 614, forward strand.
ATGATGCATTCATTAATAGGGGCAACTAAGGAAAAAATAATATGCATTTATTTCTTTTTAATATGTGTGAAAAGTGAAATGAGTCTTCTAAAATGGGACAGAGGGGGTAGTATTTATAATGGTTTCATTTATCAATAAGTGAATTGATACACGAGTTAAACATTTATTTCAGAATTTAGAATCTTACGTGGTGAACTAAGTTCATATCAGAAATTCTCTTAATAAGTTAGGAAATTAGAAGTTGAGGGGGACTAACTTTTTTTTTCGACATAATACATGGGTAAAAAAAATTTTAGGCTTCCATTTCGATACTTATGTAAAATATTTTTTTCACTCTTTTTTTTAAGTTGGTCCTTCAAATTTATTTATTTTTTTTTCATTTTATGAGTTATGTCTAATTTCATTTTACTCCATTTATATTTCTCAAAATTTGTTTATTTAATTAAAATTTTCTACAACTTTTGACTTCTAATTTACCTTTTAACCTATTTTTTATATATCTTAATTCTATTAAGCTTTATTTTATTAATTACTTACTCATAATTACTCCCTCTGTTCCACATTAACTATCTTTTAGATAAAATCAAACCCTTTAAAAAATGATTGCTTTTATAAAAAATTAATAGGATAACTAATCCTCTCCTTATAACCATTAATATTAGAGAGTTTGAAAGAAAAAAAAACTTGAGAAAAATTACACTTGTCTTCCACCAATATTCAATGTCAAACAATTGAGAATAGAATAAAAATATTTAAAAGGGTAGTTAATTTGAGACAAAGGGAGTAGTTTTTACACTCTACCTCACATAAAAAAATTATAAATAAATTAACATGAAGATATATGAATTTATATGTTTTAATTTGGCCCTCCTAAGTTGAAGTTCTAGCTCCACCACTAATAAATTATCTATAATATATATATAAAGCGGGTCATGTTTCCTATGAGATCGTCACTTAGTGCTTCATGACACATTGCTTTTTACCTTCTTTTGTCATAAATATTTTTTTTTTAAAAAAAGTGCATTTAATTCCACATGGCTTGCTTGAAAGTTATTTTTAATTTCTTTAATATCTGGTTTTGATTCGTTTCATTCCTCGGTAATTTACTCATAATATAGAGTTCTATGGCCTTAATGATATTGAAAAAAAAAATCAATTTGACATATTTATTTTTTAATATGCTATTTGATAGATACGTGATGAGTAATAATTAGATTTCTTCTTTTAAACCTTTTCTTTATTTATATAATAGCATTTTCGATAGTTGTAAATACCTGATTTTTGGATGTAAGTTGTTGAAGCGGTTCAGGAGCCTAGTGATGAATACGGTCCAGTATTAGGCCACTCTGTGCACCCATTTCTTGATAAAACCAGATGATTGAACACAAAAATAACTTTCGGACCCTTAACTAACAGACCGACTCAATCAATGATCCGAATGGTTCAATAGTGCAAAAAGGTTTTCAAAATCAAATCAAAGAACCGATCATTTCATCATGAATAATCGATCAGTCTTTTGAGAAGAACCGACTGGTTATGTGTCCTTTAACAAAATATAATCATGATTATTCTTTACAAAACGGTTAAAATTTATTACATAAATAGTAACGGGTGCCAAGAATTAAAGACAAAAAATATTATAATATGAGACTAATAATATTTAGACTTTAAGTAAAATATTAGTGACAGATAATTTATTTGACTCTAAGTTATAAGTGATATATCTAACATATGCTGTGGTGACCATATTCTCATAGCATGCACAGTTTAATAGTAATAAATATAGTATAATCGAGTAGAAATGATTCAACTTTAAAGGTTTATTTAGTATAAATGAATTTCTTAAAATTTTACGGAATTAATTTCCAAATCTGTGGTTTATGTGTTTGGTATAAATGAAAATTCATTTGTTATATTGTTTTTTAAAAACTTTAGAATTGATCATAATTAAATGAAATGAACACTTTTAAAAAATTTAATTGGAAATGAAATGAATTCCAACTAAAATTGAATCAAATAAAAAGTAAGAGGTAAGAGTATCACATTGGATCTCTTTCGGGCTGGCTTTATATGTATAGTCGAAAATTTGTGTGCTTATGAAGTTTGTGAATCCGCTTGATGTTCATATTTCCAATGCTGATAGTCTAGTGACGGAACTAGAAAACTTGAGTGGGTGGGGTGAAAAAGAAGGGTGGACAAAAAAAAACCGGTAAATCGATTAATTGAATCAATAAAACCGTATTTTATGATTAATAGGATCACTGATTTAGGTTTAGATTTAGGATATTGTTATTTTTGTAGTTAATGGTTTAGATTTATGGTTGATAAATAAAAAACTAATGATTAACGTCTAACAGGTTCATGTATAATATATATTTTATAAAGTATATATTACATATATCTAAAATATCATATAACATTAATATTTTTTTAAAAAAATGAAAATTCAATTTCATATATTTAGATTTATAGTTTTTATGTCGAAGTGCATTTTTTTTTCAAATTGCTTGTGATATTTTTGTTTTCTCTTTTTTTATAAATATTATGGTTACCTTTATTTTTGTATGGTTAAAAAATAAGAAAAAAAAAATGATCAAGCACTAATTTTTTTAAGGAGAGTGTTAAATGATTAAAAATTGAACACCGAAAAATCAAATAGTATTTTTATGGTCAACAGATTTAAAATTTTAGGTTTTATTCACAATATTAAAATTGATATATCATGAATTGATTTACAAATAAAACTTATTGACCGATTAATCGGTATATACCCACCTCTAACAAACAATAAGAAAAAGGGGTCAAGGGATAAACCGGGGATGTGACGGGTAAGACGGAATGAGCGAAAAATCTAAGGAGGGTAAGGGGATTTCAGGAGGTATTAAGGGAGATTGCAGCCTTCCCACCCTGTCCCTCCCCTGTCTACAAGAAAAAGGAGATAAGAGTATTAGAATCATCATTTTGGTAATTTGGAAATTGGAACTATATATAATTCTAACGAAGTAATCGTTGACTGCACTGAACTGCTTATTCAGGTTGGTATTATAGAAGTTCAATAATATAGAACAGTTCATGCAAAACAATTGCACCTTACAATTGGACAAAACACGTTGAAATTCGGCCTTTAAAATGACTCTCCTCCTAGATAAATTAAATTTAAATATAACTGTAAATTTTAGCTAAATGCTTCAATAATACGAAGAGTACATATTTACATCAATTAATTACATAATTTGAATATTCGCTATAATTTCCTGGCGAAGGCAACTTTGCCCTTAAAACTGATAAATCTGACGAAGGGAATTAAGACATGCATCAGTTTGTGCGTGTTCGAAGACAAGAAAATAAATTAACCTGACATCTTTTAACCATACCTTCCAATTTGTATGCTTATTCAGAGAGAGTATTCATTGTTCAATTTAATATTGCTTGTTTTGTCTGCTGTTAATTGAAATGAAAATATAATCTTTTAAAATTACTATTACTATTATCTACTAAATGATTATTGTCTTATAAAATACACCTAAAAAATAGTGATAATATATATTTTTTCCAAATCATGCATTTTAAAATTTATACCACTGTACCAAATAAGCTCAGCTAGGAACAAAATCCCTAAAATAAGTACTCTTGCACAATTATTCCCCGAAAATAAAAATGAGAAAGCTAAGGGATTACCCAAAAAACAAAATTTAAATGGACGTGATTGGATACCGATGTATACAATCCGCCCATGGGCCTTGGTTGCGCTCTCCAAAAATGGGCCTCACACACTCCCAAACAACACTATTGCTCTTAGGCCCACTACCCATTCCAAGCTGCCAAATCTTGTCACCTTTCTTCACTCTTTCTTTGGCTTCCAAGTAAGCTAGCTCATACCAAAGCGAGGAAGAAGATTGATTACCAAACCTGTGAAGAGTCATCAAAGCAGCCTCCACTTCTCTCGGGCCAAGATTCAACCCTTTTGCTATCTCTTTGATCACTGGCCTTCCCGATGTTGGCAGGCAAAAATGGTCTATTGATGTCTTGAAATTTGGCACAATGAACCTCTTTCGAAATACTGAAATGATATGCCTTAGTTTTTCTGAAGGAGGCAAGATTTTCGAACCGAGAATTGTAATGTTGGAACGCAGAGTTTCTCCAGCTACTTGGAGTAAATCCTTTTTCAGTGTAACCCCAAGTTTTCCCTCGCCATCTTCTTCACGAAATGCAGAATGATAAGCATTGTCTTCAAAAGCTCTTTGGGTTCTCACTGAGCAAAACAGCTTGTATTTTGATGTTTTCTTGGCTTCTTTTTTGTTAGTAAGCAAGACTGCTGCACTCCCCATTCTAAAGAGGCAGTTAAGGAGCAACATGGCTTTTTCACGGCCAGAATACCAACCGGTTGATAAGATTTCAGTGCTGAGAACAAGTGCATACGAGTTCTTGTTTAATTTCAAGAGGCTGTGAGCCAAGTCGATGCTTATAGCTCCTGCACTGCACCCCATACCAGAGAGGTTATAGCTCTTAATATCAGGTCTCATGGAGAATTTGTTGATGATTGTAGATGATAAGGAAGGCGAGGGGCAAAAACCACTGCAATTTACTACGAGTATGTCGATGTCAAGTGGGGAGAGTTTAGTTTTTGAGAGGAGGTCTTGTACGACGGGGAAAAGAACCATTTCTACTTCCTTAATGGATTCTTGCTGATTGGATTTTGGAGGAATTTGGTGCAAAGCTGGAGGAAGATAAGTCTCTTCACTTTGGCCAGAAGTAGTTAGGACTTTGGCCATGAAAGTAATGCTTTCATCATCAAAGGAGTTGAACATGGAAACATGCTTGAGATACTCAGAAAAGGGAACTTTGCAGGAGTTGGGAGGCTTGAAACATGAGAAGTTTACGAGGTAGATTGGATTTGGCTTCAAGAGGAAGATTTTAAGGATGAAAAGCAGCGACAAACAAGAAAAGAAAAGGACGAGAAAAAGGGATGTCCATTCGGGACAGTGAAGCCATTGGAGTTCAAAGAGAGTCGAAAGGTTTTGCTTATGCAACAGATATGAAGGGGAAGAGACATTGGTGTTAAAATGAGGAAAGGGTTCCATTATGTTGAAGAATTCGCAGAGATAGAAGTCCTCAATGTTTCTTTTACATAAGTAGTAGTATATATCAACTAGCTAGTAATGAGACCAATGTGTCTAGTGGAGTGGCAATGTCAAGGGCAGGGCTATAGTGCAGAGTTGGCACATCAAGTTTAACTCTCAAGTCAACTTCTATTGTCCTAGAAGCAAGAGAAAGGAGAGGAAATCTCTGCTTTGCTTGGTTTTGTCAATATAATTAATTGACTTTGCCAAGTACGAGTCAGAAATTAAAGAGGACAAAGGGGACGGCATTTGGATGAATATAGAGTCGTAGAGATCATAAATTTTGTTAGTTGGGTCGATCAGTGGCTCATAGCAGGTTGGGACTTGGGATTGACTTACATATATATATAGTATTATGAGCAATTTACAGAATAATGACCTCTGGGATCGATGCGGGAAATAATTTCCATCATCAATGAGCTTCCATACTTTATGAGTTGGATTTACTTTTTATTAGCACTTCTCTTTTCAAAGATTTATATCAATGCATAGATAGACGGAGCTAGAAAATATATTTTCGAAACCAAGTCTAAGTTACTGATCAAATTAAGAAGTCGTTTCGAAAGACGGTCCTGTGGAGGAGCTAGAGTCCCCCGGGGAACTAGCCAGGAGAGCTAGAACCCACCCAAACTCTCCTTGAGTATGCTCTATTCATGGAGATAAAGTAGTAATGTCCTTATTTACTCTGTAGCATTGAAGTGCTATCCTTAATTGAATATAACATTGTTAGATATGATTTAAAAAAAATTTACTCAGAAGTCTAAAATTACGGTCAAGCATGGGCTTAGCTTAAGTAATGGGCACCGAAAGGCATATATATAAGTTTCAAAATTAATTATGAAAATTTATTTTCATATAAAGCCTCTTACCAATATAAGGCAAATGCCAGGCATTTAAGCAACATCCGAAAAAACACCAAAACACAGCACAAGCACAACAAAATATTGTGAGGTATGAGTTTGTTCGTATATTCAAAAAAACTGTGAAGGTTAGAGGGTTTGGAAAAAATTCTCTGTGTACTCTCTGGGTATTTTTCTTGGGTATTGGGTGTAAGAAAAATATTGTATTTTATATTGTGTGGTTGTAATAATTTTACGCATAGTGAATATTTTTCTCGGTTGTCTTTTGACAACTGCCGTGGTTTTTCTCCAATTTTGGAGTTTTCCACGTAAATCCTTGTCTTGTTAATTTCTCTGTGGTTGTTTGACTATTTTTATTATTTTTCATTAAAAGTAGTCTGTGGGATAATAGAGGAATTTTTTCCCAAAAACTGGTATCAAATCTTTATTGGGGTATTAATATCTACTTATCGTATGTTCTGTGGTTGCCACTAAGGTGGACCCTCTACATCAGTAAATAAGTTAGATTATTATTTACTCTGTTTTTTTTAAAAAAAACCTACAAGTACTTTTGATGCGGTGGAGTTTTAGTGTGTGTTTTACACTAAAATAAAAGCACAGAAAAATATCAACAACTAAATTTGATGTTGAGAAGTTTGATGGAAGAATTAATTTTGCCTTATAGCAAGTGCAAGTCAAGAATTTGTTAATCCATTCTGGATTGTACAAAGTATTAAAGGGAAGGCCAATCCCTTTAACCAGCGGAAAAGATTCAGAAGTGTCCAGTAACAAAATTGGAGACTCAGGAAACTCCATGATGAACGATTAAGACTGGGAGGAGCTAGATATGACAGCTACCAGTCAAATTCGTCTCAGTTTAGCAAATAATATTCTTGCTATTGTGGTTGGATTGTCTACAATAAGGGAGATCTGGGATAAACTTGAAGATTTGTACCAGACAAAGAGTATTTCAAATATGCTCTATTTGAAGGAGCAATTTTATAAATTGCAGATGGAGGAAGGTATGAAAATTTCAGATCACCTGAGTGTTCTGAATGGGATTATTTCTGAATTAGAGACTCTTGGAGTTAAAATAAATGAGGAGGATAAAGCCCTGTGACTCATCTTGTCTCTTCCACCTTCTTACAAACACATGCAGCCCATTTTAATGTATGGGAAGGAAACTGTAGTTTACTCAGAGGTGGCGAGTAAATTAATTTATGAAGAAAGAAGAATGAATGGAGAAAGTAGACCTTTAGAAAACTTAGTGTTTGCTGTTTGTGAGCATGGGAAGAAGAAGAAAAACTCTGTAAAGAAAGTTGTATGCTGAGGATGTGGTCAAACTGGCCACCTAAAGAAGAACTGCAAGAAAGGTGGAGCTGGTTCGGCCAATAACTCTAGATAAGAAGATGATGTTACCAATATTATCTCCCTAAAAGAAGGAGATGGTGAATTTCATAAAAACAAAATGTATGTCCTCATAGCATGATTGCTGCCACTGGAGATGCCATGAAAAAGGACATATGATTGGTAGCATATCCACAAATTTGAACACGGGCATTGGTTGATAATTATGCAAGGTGTGTGGTGCAACAAACAGAAGAAAGTCGATGGCTAATGAACTTTCGAAAAATCAGCATGGAAGTTGCACCATAATTTATTAGCAGGTTTTTCGACATGGGACAAGTTGAAATTCTTGGAGTTGGTATTAATTCCATGTGGGTATACTCTTTATGGTGGAGTATGATAATTATTGTTTAAGAATTATGATTGTCAGTGATAGACAATGGTTTGGTAGCGGGTGATTTTTTTTAAATCGTGGTGGAGATTGTTTGATATGATTTAAAAAAAAAATTTGCTCAAAAGTCTAAAATTACAGCCAAGCATGGGCATGGCTTAAGTGATGGGTACCGAAAGGCATATATACAAGTTGCAAAATTAATTATGAAGGTTTGTCTTCATATGAAGCCTTCTGCCTATATAAGGCAAATGCTAGGCATTTAAGCAGCATCCGAAAAAACACCAAAACACAGCACAAGCACAACAAAATATTGTGAGGTGCGAGTTTGCTCGTGTGTTCAAGAAAATTTTGAGTGTTAGAGAGTTTGGGAAAAATTCTCTGGGTGCCCTCTGGGTATTTTTCTTGGATATTGGGTGTGAGAAAAATATTGTATTTTATATTGTGTTGTTGTAATAATTTTTCATATAGTGAAATTTTTCTCTATTATCTTTTAACAACGGTCGTGGTTTTTCTCCAATTTTGGAGTTTTTCATGTAAATCATTATCTTGTTAATTTCTCTGTGGTTGCTTGACTATTTTTTTTTTATTAAAGGTAGTCTGTGAGGTGATAGAAGAATGCATTCAGTTTGCCTGTGCTAATACAATGGGGTTTATGAAACTGTAAGTTATGAAGTGTTTACAAATGATCTCCATGGATAGCCTAGCAGTGTAATTTTTTATTCTAATTTCATCATGCTAAATGGAGAATACAAAAAAGGCAAATTAATTATTATATTGCATAGTTCATGCAATAGTTGGGAGCATTAAGAAAATACGTCTTCATGGAAGATTTTTAAAAATGTAGATTTTCAAAGTGGTTTTTGATTTTGAACCGCACCATGCATTAACAAAAATGTCTAAAATGAGAGGAAATCCTTATTTAGTTCGGTTTGAAAACAAATATTCTTCAAGCATAGTGATTGTTCGTGATTCATAATAAGTTACTATCCTATCATGTTATTATCCAAAATTTTATATGCTTGTTTTTTGTAGTCAACACCCGAAGAATCTTATATTTCCATGATCCATATGGCATGTTTGGTGAATAAAAAAGTAATACCGGGTATAGATACTTATTCCCTTCTCTTAAAGTTATGGTTAAATTTTAAGGCCTTAGCCCAATTAGCAATTTGAGCCGAAAGATCACAGACAACTTAATTCAATTAGCGAATCATTGATTAACATAAATTTTATAAGGCTAATAGGTAAGATTCAAGATTAATTGAAATAGAAGCAAGGAATTATGTGTGCCAAAAAAAAACTGGAGACAATAAAAAGTGGTTCTTGGTTTTGGGTGTGAAAAACTTTTGGACTGAGTAATATCGCCCAATTACCAATTACGACTCTTTTCAGAAGGCTCAAATGAGAAGATTAATAAACAGAGAACTTTAGGACGATGAGACTTTCACTAGATCTTTAATTTGGGATGGTTTTATTAGTGTGCCCATAGTGGCCTACTTTATTATAAAACCAGAGAATCAAAGTATCCAACATATTAACGTTGAGGAACCCCCGGAGAACCAACAATTAGAATTAGTTTCTGTATTTTGGGTTTAATTATAGTCAAAAAATACTCAACATAATGGCTTGTAAACTTAAAGTAAGGTAACAAATCTCATCAATTGAAACTCCGAGAATAAAAGAAATATTATCAAAAACTTCATCTGGAATCTCAAATTTCAAAACATTGTAAACATCATGACAATGTAAACCTAAGGAATCTGAAGGTTGTGATAGTCTAGATTTAGCAAAAATCCGTGACTGCAGTGGCGGATCTAAACCTTTTTTCTTGGGGGCAAAGTATAAATAAAATTTTGTAAATCATAATCTCGTATTTTATAATAATAAACATAAAATAAAATTATTTATAATACCAAAAATAATAAATTAAATATTATAAAATAAAGTTCAAAATGACATAACTATCGGTACAATAAAATAAAAAATATTATTCAAAAATCACTATGACATTTTTTACGAGAAAATCAATTATCAAGTATAGACTTGGTATTAAATTTCACTATTTCTTTTTCAATTAAAAAATATTGCTAAGAAAATCAATACATGATGGAAAGAGCCAAATAAATTGTGAATGTGGAGTTGTGCAAAAAGAGATATTCAACTATTTTTCTATACTGAAATTGTGAAAGCAAATCACGCATATACTAAAGAATTTTAACCTATTTAGGTCTTTACGTTGTCAAGTCTATTTTTTTTGGCTCAATTAACTTATTTGTGGTCCAAATTTTTAAGATCAATTTTATTTTTATTTGTTTGAAGGTCCAACTCACATAAAATTAATAATTTAGAGTCTTATAATTTTTTTATTCACTAAAATCTTAACTTAGAAAATTATTAATAATTTTAGGATGGCCATTTATGGTGATTCAGTACTTTACATGCAGGTTTTGGAAATTATTCACAAAAAGTTTGAACCAACAACGGTCTGCCAATGCGTGGCTGGGAAAATAACAGAATACAATAGTGGAGCTTAGCAGGAGAAGGGTACCGAGCAATTAATCAATAAATCGCTCAAATCAGCCCCAATTATTATAAGATTAGCTTAGATACTCATCTAGCTTAGTTTACAGTTTTTTGTTTATCTTTCCATTTTACATTTTCAGCTTTGTTACTTGTATTTTAAGCTTAATAAACACTATCTTTAGCTTTCAATTTGTCAAGTTCATTAGCTTTTTACTATTCCAACCTTTAAATTATCAAATTCCTTAGCTCAATTAGCCCTTAGCTTATTAATTACAACATTAACACCAAAACACATTCATATTTCCAATATTTTGACATGGTGGAATACTTTCACAATGGATCCATACCCACAAGTCGTTTGATTAAGTCGGATAATTTGGTTGAGAGACTTACACTCTCTGACATATCTAAGCAAAGCGCACAAGTGTGAGATAGTCAATTTTTATGAGAAAAACAACAATATCAAATAAAAATAAAGTTATTCAAATTCTAGTGGAAATAATTTTTTTTTAAGCTAAGTGAAAATAATATTTATTTATTCATATTATCATTGAAAAATAATTAAATTTCATTTAATTATTTAGAAAATGTCTTGAATTTAGGAATTTTATTTTCATCACCTATCAAACAAACATACCATAAAAAAGCAAAAAGTCCATTGACAAAAGGAAGCCTAATGTCTCACTCTTACAGATAAATGGGCTTTGAACAGGCAGAAATACTAGCCATGAACCAAGAGAATTGGTAGACCCTGGCCGGTTTGACGATCCATAAATTGATATGCTTCTACAGAACTTTTTCTCGAATGATTTAGATGATAACAAAGAAAGCCCATTTCCGTAGCCCCGCCTTTTCATTCTTATTTCGGCTAAAGTAATATTTTTACCCTCAAACTTTGTTTTTATCATATTTAGATACTTCTTGTAACATGTTAAATGCATGTAAGTTTATGTTAGTGTGTTTTTTAATTAATAGTTATGAAAATGAAAGTTTAAGGATTCAGTAAATTAAAGTAAAGTTTAGAGGCATATAAGTAAAATCATAACAGTTCTAGAGTAAAAATATGTATTTGACATTTTATTTTTAACAAATTTTCAAGTTAAAAACACATGCGCATAGAGATCTAAATTATACTGAATTTTTCATTTGGATTAATTACCAAAAAATATTTAAATTTTTTGACTTTTAACAATTATATCACAAACTTTCAATAATTACATAGTAAATGCTAATCTATCAATTCTTTTTTAAAAGTACTATGTAGACACTTTAACAGGTAAAAAATGATTATTTGACTCACTGTAGCAATTTTTTCAAAGAAAAATAAAAAAAATAAATTAATGAGTTGAATACTGCATCAATTGTAAGAGTCAAAATATAAAAATTTATTTTTTAAGAGTATATGTTTAACTTATTGTCTAAAATTAGAACACATAATTCAAAATAAATAAGTGCATTTTAACTCTTTTAGAAAACCATCATTTAATATTTGAGTCAGCGTGTCTTTAAAAAGCTCTGACAAGTTACAATGATATTTTTTAGCTGGGAATAAGTTACAGTGATATTTTTTTAACCGAAAAAATGATCGCAGGGGGTATTTTTGAAAAAATATTAATAGATTAGCATTTGCTATGTAATTATCAAAAGTTTGTGATATAATTGTTAAAAGTCGAGAAGTTGAGGTGTTTTTTTGGTAATTAGGCCTTTTCATTTTTACATTCTATCTTTTTATTTTTGTCATTTAAATATTTACATTCTACTGTTGACATAAAAGTGGGTATAAACACCGTGTAAACTGTGGAGTAATAAGTATAATTAAAATGTTTAAATAAACATGCAAATTCAAGTATTAAAATGCATTTAGATGTTTCCAAGGAGAATGAGGTTAGAGATGGCCATTTTTGAACTTTACATGGATGAGGAACATTATAAACCCGTGAGAAAGATAAAAGCAGAAGCAAGAAAACAAAGAAATTAAAGAAAGAAGCATAACAAACAGAAAGAGTAACAAACAAAACTCCAACCAAAACCGTACCCCAGAGCCTTGAAATTCAAAGTTTCAATCTTTTCTCCTCTTATGGCCTGCCTCCTCTCCAATACACTCCACAGTCGGAATCTTCACACGCTTTTTTGTTTTGTCCCCTGACTGACTCATCTCATTTCAATTCCCTTTCTATTTTCATTATCATTATTTATTCAACAAAAGCCATTCCTTATTCAGAACTCTATTTCTCTTTATATACACTACACACACAAATAAAAATAAAAACAAATAACAAACCAAAAGAGAGAGAGAGCATTATGGTTGAGCTACGGTGTTGTTTGTTCATGATTACATTACTTCTTCTTCACCATTCCAACTTTGCCATTTCAACAAGGGAACAAATTCCAACACCACCATTACCAGTCCTGCCACTTCCCTCATTTTCCCAATTGAAATGGCAACAAAGGGAGCTCATCATGTTCCTTCACTTTGGAGTCGATACATTCTCGGACTCAGAGTGGGGCACTGGACACGAGAATCCGGCCATATTCAACCCTGTCGGGCTCGACGCTAACCAATGGGTTAATACGGCGGCAGAAGCAGGAATTTCTCTCATGATACTCACCGCAAAACACCACGACGGTTTCTGCTTGTGGCCTAGTAAATACACCCACCATTCTGTTCAAAAAAGTCCCTGGAAAAATGGGCATGGAGATGTTATCAAAGAGCTTGTCAATGCAGCCAGTAATCACGGCGGTGGGATTGATGTCGGCCTTTATCTGTCCCCGTGGGATAGACACGATATAAGATACGGCCATAATTTGGAGTACAACGAGTATTACTTGGCTCAATTACAAGAACTACTAAACAAGTAAGAAAACTAGCTAGCTTGCTTCTTTTATTTAGTTTATTTATATATCGAGAGAAATACTTGTCTGCCTCAATATATTTATTGTTGTATTGTTGGTAATGGTAGGTATGGAAGTGTTAGAGAGATATGGTTTGATGGAGCAAAAGGGTCAAATGCACCAAACATGTCTTATTATTTTAAGGATTGGTTTGAAATGGTTAAAGAGTTGCAGAGTTCAATCAATATATTTTCAGATGCGGGTCCTGATGTCAGATGGGTCGGAAATGAAAATGGATTTGCCGGAACTACTTGCTGGTCCACCATCAATCGTACTTCTCTTTCCATCGGCAATGCAAGTATTGTTGAGTATGTATCTTATTACACCCTTTTTTTTTTCTTCTTCTTTAATTCTCTTCTCTTAAAACAAAATAATTTCCCTTTCACTTAATTCACAGGGTTGCATAACATTAAAAAAATAATATCATGAATATATAATAATTATTAACTTTTATATCCTTATATTAATAATAAAATGCCCAATACTTTTTTTAGAAAAATATCTTTGAAATGATGAATTAGAATGAAACTAAGAGACAGATAAAAAAAATCAGACAACAAATCATTTAGAGTGGGATGAAGGAGATGCACACTATATAGTGCTATACTACTATTGCTCTTAGCCTCTAATCTTTTCTTTATGTGCCACTCACTCAAAGCTACGTGCGACAAAGAAAAAATAAATGAAACTCTAACTGCTTTTGTATTCTTGGCAGCTAGCTATATATATATATATTCGACGACATTAATTATAAATTTTTTGATAAATTCTGATCATAATAATAAAATTATCCTTATAGCTCTTTGTTAAAATTTTGATATGTAAAATAATTTATCTAAAACTATCTAATTTAATTTTAATAATAATTCAATTTATCTAAAATTCTAATTAATAACTCATAATCTTTTACACAAATAGGAAGATTTATGCAAGAATTTCTCTATCAAAAAGTGGCAACATCTCAGAAACAAAGGATATATCATCATATATAGCGAACTGATTGTTGGCTTCCTAATATATACTATAATTGATGGTATATATAAACAATCAATTAGGATCTTTGCAGTTCATTTTACTTACTATTTTATTCTTATACCAATTCCAAAAAAATCTCAATTACCAAAAATTGAAGTATTCTAAAATCTAGAGAATTTTTATTTTCTTTATAGATTTTCTCCTTTTTTTTAGTGCCAAGAAAAGGGTGGTAGTGTCCACCTCATCCCATTTGTTTACTCAAAAATTGAAAATGAATATCATATAATTAATTCTGCACATTGCATATCTAGAAAGATTGTTAAGCATGTCAAAAATACAAAGTGTAAACTGTTGAAAGGCTCATGCTTTCTTTCACATGCATTCTTATATGTATTTTTCTCAATATATATATAATAAAAGCTTCACTCAAAAATTTGATAATTAGCTGTCCCCTAACAATTTAGAGTCTCACATGTGACACTTAACAACTAAATTGTTTAAAAAATGCAGTTATCTAAACACTGGTGACCCCAAAGGCACTGATTGGCTACCGGCAGAATGTGATGTTTCAATAAGAAAGGGATGGTTCTGGCACAAGTCTCAGTCACCTAAAAGGTTAAGTGAATTGCTTGACATTTACTACAAATCCGTCGGTCGAAATTGTGTACTTTTGCTCAATGTGCCTCCCAATACAACTGGCCTCATTTCTTCTTCTGATGTCCAAAGATTAAAAGAATTTAGAACCGCAATTAAGACTATTTTTGATACTAATTTGGCAAATAAATGTTACATCAAAGCTAGTAGCCAGAGAGGAGGTAAAGATGGTGGATTTGGACCGGAAAATGTGCTAGATGATGATCATTTGTGGACGTATTGGGTCCCAATAAATGAAGAGAAAGAGGGTAGTTGGATTGAGATTAGATGCAATGGAGGGTTGAGATTTAATGTGATTAGAATTCAGGAAGCAATTGGTCTTGGTCAGAGGATCAAACGACATGAAGTTTGTGTTGATGGAAAGAAAATTGCTGAAGGGACTACAATTGGGCACAAGAGGCTATATAGGCTTGATGAAATTGTTTATGCTCAAAATGTAGAGATTAAGTTTTTGAAGTCAAGAGATGTGCCTTTGATTTCTTCTATTGGTCTGCATTATGATCCTTATTGGAATCCAAAATGAGCTAGCACTGATTTAAAACACAATAAAGATTTATCTTTTAGCTTATGGTTTTATTTTCGTTATTTTTGTAATAATTATTGTCCAAAATGTGCAAGCATGGATTGCACAAGCAGTTGTTCTTAGATTATCTTTCGGTTGATCTTCATGTATAGTCTTTTTTTTTTTTGGAACAATATTTTTTTCCTAATTTTTAAAAATGCGAGATGTTGGAGTTTCCTGAAGAATACTCTTTTTTTTTTTTACGCTTGTAAGGTGGCTACTTAATCTGACAACAAAAATGACTATATATATTAATATGTATCGAGGAAAAGATAGTGTAACATATGATTAAACTATAATTTGGAATATCATTTAAACATGTATATATATCAGTTTGAAAAAAAATAATTTGTTTATGACATAAATTATTTAAACACCAATTTCTCTCTTAAAAATCAAACCAAGTTCTCGCATAAAAAATCAAACAAAATTGTGCTTAATTACATATATGGTTTTTAATAGTAGAGAAATATAAGTGGTTTAAAAATTTTATATTCAACTTTCCTTCTCCCCACTAAAGAAGATCAAATGAATTATACATACACGATTAGAACAAGATATGAAACTAAATCTATGATGATGAACTGTAAAAGAATTCTATTCAAAACAAAAAAAAAAAAACATCTGTATCTAGTTAATAATTAATGGGTAATTACAATTTGCTCCTGTGTTTTGACCTATTACATTGTTTACTCCCTGACGTTTTAAAATTATATTTTTACATCCTTTCATTTTTTTAAATTATACTGAAAACCCCCTCTGTTAATATTTTGGTCAATCAAACCGTTAGTCAACTCAAAATTTAGAAACTACTATTTACCCCCTATACTTTATTATATTATACTAATTACCCCTTTAGATTTTAAAAATAGATAAAAAAAAACTTATTTAATTAAATATTTTCAAAATTTACTATAAATTATAATATAGTTGATTTTGAACTAAAATTTTAAATATAGTTAAATTAAAATATAGTAACAAGTATTTTAGATATTAAATTATTTTTTGATATTTTTTATTTAAAATAAATTATCTTATTTTGGTTTCATTTAAATTTTAAAATTTAAAATTTGATTGCATAATTATAAATTATTAACTTTATTATAGTTTAAATTCTTATAAATATAGCTAAGTTAATGTATTAATAAATTTTATAAATTAAAAGATAAAAATATTAATATCGAATAAATTAATATGCTTATTATAAATTTTATTGTACTTTAATTATACACCGACTCTGTCCCAAAAAACTTAAGTTGATCCATTTTTTTATGTCCAAAAAATTTACTAAGTTTCAATATTTGTCACTTAATTTCCTTAGATACCCTTATTAATAACACTTGTATGAAAATTCTAATGTGTTTTTTTTTTAATTTCAATCAAGGGTAAAAATGAAAAATACAAGGCTTTTGTTGATTTTTTTAATCTTTGTGAAATGCTCAAATTTAGCAACTCGTTTGGAATGGAAGAAGTGTATATTAAAATTCTATAGTCAAGCTAATTTTTTAATAAATTTTATAAATTTAAAGAAAAAACTAAGATATTTATGTGTGTATAAAATTTATTACATTATAATTATTAATATCAAAATTTAATTTTATTATTATATTTTAATCCATTTTAATATTAATAAAATTTTTAATTGACAATGCTTTCATTTTTAAAAAAAAAATATAAGGAGCATTTAGTATAATATGATAAATTAAAGGGGGTAAATTGTATTTTTTAAACTTTTATTAAGTTGACTAACGGTTTGGCTAATTGAAATATTAATGGAGGGGTTTTCAGTGTAATTTGAGAAAATATAAGGATGTAAAAATATAATTTTAAAATGTCATGGGGTACACAGTGTATTATGATAAAACATAGGGGCAAATCATAATTACCCCATAATTAATTTCAAAAGCACGTTACTCTATCTTATAGAATCGTTGCCAAATCTTCAAGAAATATTAAATGGATTCATGATCGAGTTTTATCTTTGGCGTTAAGGCAATTCATCACCTCAGGTTCATCAAAGAATGATTTTTTACATATAATATGTATATTTTAATATAATATTGAAGTATGGACGAAATGGTCTTCGCTGTTTTTAATAGTTACAAACTAAATGACAGTAACGAAAACGTGGGCTTTTTTTATATTAAATTCACATTTAGAATATTTTCTTCTCAAAATCAAGTGTAAATCTCCCCCACGACTTATCTTCTCTCCCCCAATAAAATTTCTAAACTTCAATTTGTAATTTAAAAATTCCTAAATTTTAATTTTATAACATGAAAATTCCAGCCATTAATTTTTACCTTATAAAAAATTCATTTTAATAAATTTTGATATAAAATTTTACGTGCGAGTCAAGAAAAATGCAATCTAATTTATAAAAAACAATAAAAATAATTTGATCATGAAATTATTGATTTCTAATTTTTAATTGAAAAATTCATAAAAATAGAAAAAAATGTTAAAATGGTCCCGATTGTGGTGAGATGTTAAGATGATATAATTTGGTTAACGATAGTTGATTTGACGCTAATAGTGGAACTTTTGTGTTACAAACTCATAGTTGAGAGATTTTTGTGTTACAAAATTAAAGTTTAGAAATTTTTAAGTTACAAATTGAAGTTTAGAGATTTTTCTAAGAGAGAGAAGATAGTTAGGGAACCGTGGATGAGATTTGCCCAAATCTATGAAGTTTGAGATATGTCTCCTTCAAATTACATCAAATTTATAAACAATGTGTATAGAACCTTGCTAAATGGATAGAATTTATCCAAATAAAATCTATTTACGTAGCTTTATTATTGATGTATATATGGACTCAATTTATATCAAAGGAATACACTTTAATTTGCCCTGTAAATTTAGTATGTTATTTGAGAAAGATATTAATTAGGAAAGAAATACGCATTCAAAATGATTCTTTATTTTATTTTATCTTTTAGGAAAAAAACTGATTCTTTATTTGAAAAGTAAATAAAACAAAAAGGAAATTAAATAAATGCTATAACAAATTAGGAAAGAAAACTAAGCGATGAAAAAAATTGAAATTAATTTATTTCTGCTTAGTTCTTGTCTAAATAAGAAAAAAATATTTACTCTAAAAATATATAATTGGATTGGCAAGTAACTGAATCTTATGTTTTGAATATTTTATACTTAAATAAAGATCACTTGATTTAAAGAGGTAATTAAATAAAAACAAAAATTTGAGAAATTCTAGGGTTACTTCCTTTTAATTGGGGAGGGGAACTCGAGCTTAAGACTCTGAGGTTGATTATTAGGGCTGTTTGGGATTGATGTTTAGGGGTAAAAAACGCTTTTTTAATTTTTTTGATTTAATTGTTTTATTTTTTAATTTTTTAAAATTATTTTTTGGAAAAGTGCTTTTCACATCGGTAATTTTCAAAATTAAAAAATTCAATTTTTTTTTTTTGTGAAAACGCAGTTTTACAACCACAATCCCAAACAACCACTATATGTCTCTAACATTAGGTCAAATCTTGAGAGACAATTCTATGATTAGTTTATTTTGTAATCATTTTATATTTTTCATTTAAAATCTTATCTTTCCATCCAAGATTCTTTCATCCAATACGGTGATAAAAGAAAAATTTAACAATATGAGCCCACATTTTCTTCCTTTAAATATTAGTAATACTATAAGTAATATTATAAGATTTGGAGCCAAGTTTTCTATTATCACTATTTGATTTTAACAAAGAAGATAATTGCAGCAAAGCCAAAGTTTTTTTTTATTCAACTTACTTGAAACTTGTCTTTTGCCTTTCTGTCACTGAAGTGGTCAAGTTTAAGTTACTGCATATTTCAAATCTGTTGGAAAATTAGCTACGCCCATTGGGCTTCCAGTTCCTACGATTGGGAGGAGTTAAACTACAAATTTCAGAACATTCCTTTCTTTTATAAAATAGATTAAGAAGATACTGGGCTCACTCATCAAATGTTTTGGTGAATTGAAAATAAGAAAGAGTGCAAGCAAAAAGAGGGAGGCGTCGTTGCATTTAAAATTGCATGCTGCGATCACTATATCAACAATGAGAACTATATAGCATCTTTCTTGTATGTAAAAAGAGTAAATACTCTCATTTGACATTTTGTTAAATTGAAAGAAGAACAAGTACAAAGTAATTGAACATTTGCATGCTGTAAATTCTACATTCCACAAAGAGTTGTCTGTCGGCCTGATGCCTCCTTATTCGGGTACCTAACATCGGCCCTGCTCTCATCCCAAATGTGTTGAAAGAACCCCGCTTAAGGCAGAGAATGTCATTAGCTCATACTAAACTTGACAAATTACAGCCTTGGAATTGCGTATAAATGTAGACCATGATCCATATGAAGGGTAAACATTGTACGATAGGTAGCTTTCAGATTCTCATCTACAAGTTCGAATCTGAAGAAATAGAGGAGAGTAGCAGCCAAGATTTTCATTTGCCTGTAAGCAAACTCCTTCCCTAAACAAATCCGGGGACCAGCCTAATAGTAGAAAAAGGAACACAAAGCGTAAAAATTAAGATGAATTAATGAACTACATTGAGTGAATTGAGAGCAATATGCTGCTGACCTGAAATGCTGTGAATTTGAAAGGACTTTCTGGTTGAAAGACACCACTGTCAAGCCATCTTTCTGGATGAAACTCTTCAGCACTTTCTCCCCAAATGCATGTCATCCTTCCCATGGCATAAGCCATGTATGCAACACCATCCCCCTTATTGATTCTGAAGCCATCAGGAAGAATATCATCCTCCGCTGCAGTCTTGCCATCCTGCATTAGTGGGGGAAATTATGATCACAAACTAAGTAAATTGATATTGAAGCTTTGACATCAAATGGAATTCGTATGTCTATGTCAATGTTCTATTGAAAACTTTATGTGAAAACTGAAACGGGTGGAAGAGGAGTTATGGTATGGTAATGTCAAATATTTCCCATTCTTGCATTCTTCATATATTATATAATGTTGAATGTTACCACTGGAACTGCTGGATAAAGTCTGAGAGTTTCAGTAAGAGCTGCATGAAGGTACTGCAATTTTTCCAGGGCTTCTTCAGTAATAAATTCTATAAATTCATTAGCAGAAAGTCCATACTCCACTCCAGTTGCTTCTCTCACTTCCATTGCTGCCTTCTCTTGAAGCAGAGGAGGATGCTTGCAGAGCATGTAAAAGAACCAAGTGAGTGTATTTGCAGATGTATCTCTGCCAGCTATGATAAAGTTTAGTGTTATATCTCTCAAATATTGATCAGTCATCACATCTGGATCCCTCTCACTCTCCAGCAGAAACCTTGATAATATATCTCCCTTTACTTCCTGCTTAGCACCCCAAGAAAATCAGTAAATCCATATTGCAAACAAGAAAAGCACATCAACATCATAGAAAGATTTACTCACGTTGAGTTCTTCATTTTTCATCTGCTCCCTCTTGCACCTAATCAACTCATAAATGAAATCATCAATGATTTTGATGTTTTTCTTTAAAGAAGCTTCTGAACCAACATTAAGAAACCTTTTAATTTTCCACAATAGATCTACATATCGCCTGTACACAAGACAATTTGAATCATCAAAGGCCTTGGTAAATCGGCCGCCAAAGTCATCTGAGCCAGATAAAGCATTCAGATCCACTCCAAATCCAACCTTAAATATTGAGTCTAAAGTTGACTTCATTAGCATATCCTGTAAAATCATTTGAAAAAAATATATGTTATACATCCAGAAACAATTCCTTGCAACAAATATGAAATCAACTGCAAGGCAGTTGGAGTCTCAATACCTTTTTCACATCATGGAAAATCATATTAAAAATGGTATGTTTCAGGGAGAAGATCAAAAGATAAAAGAAGTGATTAGGCATACTTTAACTGACTACCTTTTGTCAGTCTCCGAGATGAATCATCCTGCTTCTAAGAAACAGCAGGCAAGTTTACTTTTCTGTGAATTACATCAACTATTCCTCACATAATACAGAAATGTAAACTCTGGAGAATTGTACTATAAATTTGACCTTGACATGCATATCTAAAATTCATTTTTATGGTCTTCTTGGACCTTGTATGCAGATTGTCTAATAGTAAGTATGAAAATTTGAATTTCAAGCATGTTCAGGTACCTGCAAATCCATACTCTGCAAAGATGTTGCCGCAACAGCAATCTTTGAAACTAATTTTGCAGCATTAGCTTGAAAAACAGCTGTACTGAAATCTCTCAGAACTTTTGTTGAGAATTCAAAGCTTGCAAGCTTTCGCTGATGGCGCCATTTATCTCCATCTACTGCAAAAATTCCATCACCAAAGAGATCTCTCATTATTCCACAATGATAGCTCCCCTGAAAAATCATGAAAGAAAACTTGCAGATCAATTTATGTCACAAAATGACTTATCAAAAAAAAAATTTTATGTCACAAAACTATAGGTCCCCAGCAGGAATACAAGTGTCAATAATACCTTGCCATAATTAGGAAAGTTGGTTCTCAGCATATATTCAACATTTACTGGATCAGCTGTGTAAATTACACTATGGCTTGGTGCAATAAAACGGTAAGTAACATATTTCTGGGCCAGAGATGTTTGGTAATCAAAAAGTCTATGAAAATGTTTAAGCTGATCTAATATTGAACCAACAATTGGAGGACGTTGATCCTTCAATTTTAATTCATTGATGTAGAAGAATAAATACTTAGATGCAAAGATAATCACAAAGAAAACAAATATGCCAAACAAGGCTAAAACAAACGAGCTAGGAATAAAAGATCCCGAAAGAAAAAAGTGCACAGCAGAAGGGAAAAGGAGGGCGCTCATAGTGAAAGATGTTGAATACAAAGTTCAGAATTAGATTGCAAACAAGAACTCTCTCGTACTGTATACTTCTAAATATCTATTTATATTTTGGAGTGCTAATGTTGTATGTTGGCATCAGAGAAGACAAAAGTGGCTTCAATCGAAGTTTTCTCATCCAATCATCTGTAATTGTAAAGATACCTTTCAGCGTAGCGTGTTTCTTAAACTGATGTTTATGACCTCCAACCAATCATGTTTTAGTTTTACCAGGACAGTCTGACGGACATATCCAAGCCTTTTACATCGCAGTCAGCATCATTTGGAAATATTCCACTTAGAGACACAAAATGTGTGTTGACCATTGTTATATCTTCTGGATGATTAGAGGACAATAATCCAATCAATTCCAGACACATCATCACCAATATAAATTATCTTTAAACCTCATCTCCTTACTTAATGTGGTTAAGACATGAACCAGTTCCTTCATCACAACATCAGTTACAGAGAATTCATGAACAACTCCATTGACTTCAATCCTACTGCAACCGGGGACTTCCTTCTTAATCCCTTGTTCATTCATCGAGGCTCTAACTCTCTTAACATCAGCATATCTACCAGCTTTTGCATAGATGTCACACAAGTTCATATAGAAAACATGGTTCAGTGGGTCCAGATTAATCAAATGCTGTGCCACCCTTTCCCCTAACTGCACATTACCGTGCATTTGGCACCCGCCTAACAAGGCACCCCAAACAAATACATCAGGTTCTATTGGCATGTTTCTAATAAGTTCCTGTGCCTCTCCAAAGAGTCCAGCTCTACCAAGTATATCAACCATACATGCATAGTGATAGACTTGTGGCTCAATTAAATAAATGCATTTCATAGCATTAAAACACCAACGACCTATCTCTACTAATCCAGAATGAGCACAAGCTGACAATAACCCAACAAAAGTAACATGGTTAGGCTTCACCCCTTGTGCTTCCATCTCTTTAAACATATCAAAAGCCTCCTTACCACACCCGTGAAGCGCAAATACTGAAATCATAGCCGTCCATGCCAAGGTGTCCTTCTCAGGCATATCTCTAAAGACCTCATAAGCTCTTTCTAGAGAGCCACACTTACCATACATGTCCACTAATGCAGTGCCAATAGCCATATCACACTCTATTCCACTTCTCTTTAAATAAGTATGCACCCACTTCCCATGATCAATAGCACCAAGATAAGCACAAGCTGAAAGTACACTAGCAATAGTAACTTTGTCTGGTATGGTTTCATCATCATCTGTTGAACACTGCATTTGATGAAAAAATTGCAAAGCCTCCTTAGGCCTGCCACCTTGAACAAAGCCAGTAATAATTGAATTCCAAGTAATAAGATTCCTCATATTCTTCATTTTGAGAAACAAATCAAATGCCTCATCAAGAAGTCCACTTCTCAGATACCCAATAATCATGGAATTCCAAGAAACAACATCCTTAACAGACATTTCATCAAACAGCTTCCTTGCGCTATTAATACTCACAAACCCACAAGCCGAATAAAAACTTATCAGTGAATTTTGAACAAATAAGTCGTCGTAAAGCCCAAACTTTATAGCTTGTCCGTGAATGCTTGTACCGGTGGCCGTGGAGGAAACAGAAACGTTGCAGTTGCTGGTGCATTCTTTTAATAAAAAAGGAAAGGTGAGGAAATCAGGTGAAATGCGGTGGCAGAGCATTTGCTTATAGAGTAACAAAGCTTGATGACCGTTGGATAGAGAGGCATAGGCTCTGATCACGCCGTTATAGATTGGAAGATTTGGGTTGTTCATGGATTGAAAAATAAGAGTGGCGTAAGAAAGAGAATGGGAAAGAGCGGTGAAGAAGAGAAGACGGGAAATTAGAAAATGGATGTCGTATAAGTCTAAGTTTGATGTTATGATTTGGGCATGGATTTGTTTGATTTGGGTTACCATGTTCTTCTTCTTCTTCAACTTCTCGCTTTCTTCTTTTATCAACTGCCTTACAATGCTCTTCAGCCGTAGCCGTTGCATGTTCGTGTTTTTTTTTTCTTCCCCTCCAATCTCCCATTGACATCGGCGACTGACTAAACAGTAGCTCTATGTTTCCGTTACGATGTGCCGTTATCCCCGACACGCTGTTATGACGTTTCACGTACCACGTCACAGGCCCAGTGTTTTTAAAACAGAATCGAACCAGCTGGTCTGACCGGTTGAACCACGAACCAATTAGCAATCCAGTCTGGTTTCTATATTAAAATTGAATAGTCTGAAAACCAGTTAAATCTGATAAAACCAGTGAAACCAAACAACCCAGTAAATCCCAAATACCAATGAGCTTTAGCTCAATGGTAGTGGGAGATGTCTCCCACCCTCAAGGTCTCGGGTTCAAACTTTGGCTTGGGGCCTTCTTTAGTCCTTATAAAGGATCCCATCGGTTGAATCCCACAAAAAATAAGTGTTGA
>CANYLF010206804.1:0-13054 GCA_948193215.1 Bocquillonia castaneifolia
CCAAATGTCTGATTTTGTAAAAACTTAAAAGTGAGAAAATGTGTGGAATGACCTCAACTACCAACCATCAAAATTTTAAGTCATTTAGACACTCATAGAAAAAGTTATGATGAAAACTGTCTGAAAAATGCATCGTTTACGCTCAAAACCGGATTTTGGAGAAAAACATATTATGCAAGCTTAGAAAACACTCAAATTGAAGTAATGCAATCTCTAAAAGCAAATGCTAACTCAATTCATGCTATTTAGAACATGAACAATCATCACTGGGCCTCCGAGCCTCTTCCGTATTCCTACATCAAAAATTAGGTGTTAACAGAAGGCTAAATTGACTAAGGAGAAAGGAAGGCATTATGTTTAACATTAATGGAATTTAACTACAAACATTAAAAAGGAAATTCACAAGGATTAAAAGCATTAAAACAAAGGAAATTACAAAGATAAATGACTAAAGGATTTGTTGTTGTATTGTTTTTGAATGTTGGATCGGTCCTTCTTTGCTTAGCCATTTCACTTGGCTGTTATAGGAACTTCCAAGACCGTTATTTAATCAAAATGTAACTTTCATAGATACGTTCTCCTGAACTTGCTGATGATTGATCAACCCACGTAAATCTTGCTTTTCTACTCCTTCAGTCTTCCTGAAAGCTCGCTCTATTACAAGAGCAATTATCCCATTTATTTCAAACTCTATCTTATTCGGTTGCCCAAGATTCGTCTCGTTTTAGATGAATAACTACCCACTTTGCTGTTTCTCGGATCAGTTATTCTTCTTTTTCAACTGCCTCCCACGTTCTTGGTTCTCCTGGTAATGGGTTTCCTTAAATTTAGGACATGAATATGGTAGTTTGCAACACTCTTGTTATCCCATTATCTCCTTCCTTTTCGGTCACTTGTAGGAAATCTACCCACTTCCTAACTTTTTGGACATTTGCAAGAGCTCCAAAATAACTTCTCACTTTCATCACCTTGGTAATGGTTGCCTTTATTCAATCGCTCCTCATAGTTTGGTTCTCTGGCAACTTGTTTTATTCATCCCTAACATGGCTCTCTTGGATTTTAGTTTATGGCATGATGTGACAACCACCTTTTTCACTTTTTGGAGCTCCACCTTTTTGCTTTTGTGTCAGAATGGACTTCCACCTTTTTACTTTTTTGTCAAAATAGAGCTCCACCTTTTTGCTTTTAGAGTTCCTACATTTTGCTTTTAGCAGAATGAAGTTCCTACTTTTTCACTTTTGTGTCAGAATGGAATTCGTACTTTTACTTTTGTGTCATAATGGAGTTCCACTTTTTGTAGGAGTGGCTTGCCTTCCATTATCCCCTTCATCTACAGTTGCATGTAGGAACTCTACAATAACTACCCACTCACTCATATTTCTAGGAGCAGTTATTTAACATGTGCTCCTGGCTTTTGTCTTCTTAAAACTTTCTGGGTCTCTTTCATAACCCAATATTTTAATCTTACAAGCCACATTTTCTTGGCTTTCTTAGCCCTTTTAATCAGCATATTGTTCCAACCCTTTTCTACCCAATGCTTTTAGCTTCCACAGACCATTTCTTTGGTCTTCCTAACCTCCCTTCCAAAATGCAAAATAGTGCACCAACAGAATTATTTTTAAATATATTTTACAAAATTAATTTAATATTTATAAAAATGAATGTAATTTCTTTCATTCATGTGTGTTAGTACTTTTTTTTAAAAGATAACATATTATACGTATAAATTATGAAGAAAAATAATTTTAAATTTACATATTTATAATTATGGGGAGGTCAAATTGAATAAAAGTTAAAAGATATATTTAAAAGTATAAATTTTATATTTTATTTATAATAAAGGGGATGTCGGAAATTGAGTAAAAGTTAAAGTTTTTAGATTAATCAATTAATTTTATAAGTTATTCTTTAAAAATCAATATTAACTAAATTTAAAAATGTAAGAAATAAATTTAATTTAGATTAAAATTATTTTTTTTTATTTTATAATTAAACATATGAGTTTTTTTTCTTAAGTATATTTCGCAAAATATAGTTTAGTGTTATAAAAATTAATCCAATTTTTTTCTTCCATATGTGTTCATACTTTTTTTAAAATAGTACATTATATGTATAAATTTATGGAGAAAATAATTTTAAAAGTAAAAGTTTATTTAAAAGTAAAATTAAAAATATCAAATAATATATTTTTGAAATTGTTTTTAATGTTGCATTTTTAAAGAATAAAAACTTTACATATATCAAAAATATATATACAAATAATTATATACATAATAAAATATAAAAAATGAATGAAATTTAGAAATAACTAAGCGAAGCTCGGAAGCCTTGTAATAAATATAAGACAACTGAAAGTAGAAGTAAAAAAAACACTATACCCCAGTCCTAAAAAGATAGAAAAATAGTCATTTTTTTTATCCCT
The DNA here is from genome assembly GCA_948193215.1 of Bocquillonia castaneifolia. NCBI lineage: Eukaryota > Viridiplantae > Streptophyta > Magnoliopsida > Malpighiales > Euphorbiaceae > Bocquillonia > Bocquillonia castaneifolia. Next base: position 2,423 of record CANYLF010206804.1, read on the forward strand.
AATGATTGAATTTTTTTCTATCCCTAATGATTGAATTTTTTTCATCCCATAAAGATTAAAAACATTACTATAGTTAATGGTAGTTAGAAAGTGAAATTATTAAAATACCCTTATACATAATTAAAATAGTTTTAGTTTGTATATGTATTTAATGACCTTTATATTTTTAAAAAAGTATTTTAGAAAAAAAAAATCAATTAATTAAATTTAGGAGAGAGGTAGTAACTAAATTCTTTAATTTTTTTAAAAGTATAAATAATTTGAAATAAAAAATATCTTCAAAAGAAGAATTAATTTGAAATGGATTGTAACAAAAACCTACGCGGCATTGTTTTTTTTAAGGAGCGACAAGCAATTGGTAATAGTTTGGGAAAGTGGCAAAAGGATGCTAATGTTATAATTTGATATCGAGTTTTAAAATTTAACTTTAATGCAATGTTAAAATTTGTGTCAAATTTAGTATATACTATAATTGGTATCAAATTTGACATAAAGTGTAGTATATGTAAAATCTTGACATTTAATGATTTTTCACTATTTAATTTCACTAGTCAGAGACCCGCGGATTGCACCGGCTCTTATATATTTTTATTCTATAGTGTACTAACAATTAGATTAATCATCATTAATTATTAGAGAGAATATTTTAGTATAAATATTAAAAATTTTGTTTTTTTTATTAAATTTTTTTGATGGTTAGTATAAATATAAAATTGAATAAAGAAAGTAAATGTGATATATATATATATATATATAAGTTACAGTCAATAAATTTCAATTGGCTTATGTGGCAACATTATATCAACAATAGTTTCAATTCTTGCTACACCTATTCTCTCATAATTAATTCACTTCAATATTTTTGTGGTTACTAAATTCATTTATACATATTCATTTATTTTGGGCTACAAACTTTAATTACATGTTGATCATTTTACTAAAGAATACAAATCAAACATAGAATTACAACCCATGTAACTACAACCATTGTCTCATATTACTCCATATATATATCAACAACTATACACACACACGAAAAAAATGAATATACTACACCCTAACTTGTACACTTAGTTATATGTTGGACTCCTAACATTTCAATTGAGTCATATTTGGTTATTCACTATTTAATTTTATATGCTATTTGTTATCCGTACATTTCATTAATAGACATTCACCTATTTGCTTTTATATATGTTATTAATATACACACACACACACTTTACTACAATATAATTTTTTATTTATACATATTTTTATTGTTATTAATTTATATATAATATACTTTTAGTCTTTTAGTCTTTCATATTTTCATTTTTAGTTGATGTTAAAAAATTTCATTTTGATTTAAAAAATATTATTCTATATAATTATGAACACATATATGTATATATAGTGTATTATAATGATAAAATTTGTTTATTACAAATATAATTATCTTTAAAAGTAATTATCTAAAATTCTGATCTATAGTATACAGTGTATTAAATACATTCAATTTCAATTGCGATTTCACTAATTGCTACTAATCTTAGCAGTTGATCATTATGCTAAAGAATGCAAATCAAACCCATGACAACTAACATCATCCCATTTATACTTAGAAATATTAATGAAATATTACAGCCTAGCCTGTGTAACAACCATTGTCCCATAAAAAATGAACTCACCCCTCACACACGCGCACGTAAAGAAGTAGACTCCAACATTCCAATTAGTAAATTTGAGTGAATTTTAATACTATTAATATTTAGCTATTCATTATTTAATTTTGCTTTACATTTATTATTTGTACCTGCCATTAATAGACATACACCCATTTCTTTCATATATTTAATTACTATATATACAAACACTTTACTTTTATATAATTTTTATCTATACATATTTTTATTGTTATTAATTTATCTATAATATATTTTTAGTATTTCATATTTTTTTTTTAGTTGATGTTAAAAATTTTCATTTCACCTTAAAAATTATTGTTTTTATATAATCATGAACACACACACATATATATGTATAGTGTATTATAATGATGAAATTTGTTTGTTACAAATATAATTGTCTTTGAAAGTGATTATCTAACATTCTAATGTGTAGTATATAGTGTACTGAATTATTTAATTTCTAAAATTCTTAAGTATTTTATTCATGAAATAGATGTTGACATTTTTAAAATTCAATTTAAAATTTTGTTTTACATGTTTTTAGATTGATACTATTTTATTTAGGCATACTTTTATTTTTTTACTTTTAATAAAATATTAAAGCAACCAAAAAAATATTAAACAATTTTAAAATTTCTTAAATTTATTTAAATATAATTTTTTTAGAAAAAATTTTAATCTAAGAACTAATTTTTTATACTTAATTTATAAATATTATTTTTGTTATTAGTTTATATAATATATTTTTAATAATAAAAATATCAATAAATTTATATGAAATAAATTTTTCCGCTCAACGCACGGGCTCCTGGCTAGTTTATCTAATTTTTATAGATATAAAATCCTTGATTTCCACTATAATTTACTTTCAAATTTATAGACAAATAAAAAATTATAATTCCTAGTTCGTATTCATTCTTTTAGTTAATAATCACAAGTAGAGGTTAGTGAAACTCTATTGTTAAGGTTTTGAAGGCTCTTGTACATTTGAAAACCTAAATTAATTGTTACGTTGATCATATTTGACATATTTATCTAATTTTCTTGATATAAAATTCTAATGTAATGACTTTAATTTTTTTTGAATTATTAAGAGATTTTGATTTTTTTAATAGTTTCTTTTTTACCTTTTTATTTAGAAATTGATAAACTTCTAATGTTTATATTAGTTTTTTTAAGTTTATTGATTTGAAATTTGATAGATTTTTTTTACTAATTTCGTGTTTAGTTTTTGCATTTATAATTATATTAAACAAAATTAAATATGAAGATTATTATTATTAATTTTGCTGTTATTATGGCAGCTGTTATAATAAATTATTGGATTCTTTTGGTCTTACTTCTTATTTAAATCGGCAATCTTTTAGGCTTATTTTATTAAGAATAATTAAATTGAATCCCACTAGGTTGCACGGAAACTCTCCCCAATCATTGTTTTCACATTTCGGTGTCCGAAGCCTTTGGAAACTGACACGAAACGTTTTGGGACTGTTTTTAAAATTTTAAAAAATTTCGAGTTCTTTTCTCTAATTTTTAAAAAAATTAGGAAAATCATTTCATAAGGGAAAAATAAGTTTTTTAAATAAAACAAATCCTAATCTTAATTATATAAAGTTTAAAAAAGCTAAATCTAATTATATATGATTAATTTTTCAGATTTTAATCATTGATTTTGGAACAAACATTTTTATTCTTTTATGAATTATATTTGTTTTTTTTTTTTTTGTGTTAGTTTATGATAGGTTTTGTGGTTCATAACAAACTTATAAAGAAAATTATTTATTTTTTCTAATTTAGTTTGATGTTTGGTAAATATTTTTGTTAATTTTGAGTTTATATTTGGACACTTTAATAGACAACATACTTCGTTGGTTGATTTTATGACTTATAAACAACTCTTAGTTTATAAAATTGTAACTGCAACTAAAACTGTATCTAAAATCCATCAAACATATTTGTAAAGTCAAAATTCTAATCCACTCACTTTACTATATTTTGTATTACTTAAATTTATCACCCATTTCTATAATAATCATGTATAATAACTATAAAAATTGAAAAAAAAAACAGTTCATTTATTATTTTTATGACCTATAGTCAACTATCACTCAATGAAATCATAAAAAAATATACTAAAACTTTATACCAACCTTGAATATTTATTTTTTCCCTAATTATGATTAATTGATAACCAATCTTGATGTGATATTTGAATTTCAGGACGAAATTGATTTTTATTTTCTTTTATTACGGTTTATTTTTACAATTTTTCTAAGATAGAAGAGTGTGTTTTGACAATTGAAAATTTTTTGAGGTATAGAAATTAACTAGTTAAAAAAAGTGTTTTTTTTTGAAAAAGAAAAAAAAAAGTCATGTAGATGCTCTTAATTCAAATGGATTAACCCATAGGCCAGGCCCATCTCATACGGCCAATAAAGAGATCCATAAGCCACAGCCCTGTTGCAGGCCGAACAATAGCCTCTTTGGTCATCACACAGAAGAAAGCGGGAAAATGGAAAATTGCGATTATAATAATAAAATAAGAAAAATTGAACTCATCATTTTACTCAAGAAGAAGAAGAAGAAGAAAAGAGAAAATGGCGCCATTGTTGCAGAGCTCACAACCATGGGTTGAGAAATAGTAAGTAATATAGTCCTTTCTTTTTTTTAGTATTTATTAATCTTTCACTATTACTTACTCTCTTTTGAATTAATTTAAAAACGCTGCGTTTTATATGTAAAATTACAAAGTCGACCGAAGCAAGTGAAAGATGTAGCTCACCAGGAAGAAGTTGTTCGCTTCCTCACTAACACTCTCGAAACCACCAATGTCAGTTTGCTTATTGTTAACTCCTGCTTAATTATTTTAAGTTTTTAAAACCCTAATTTAATTTTGTGAAATTTTGTTTTTTTAATGTTTTTTTAGTGTCCGCATATGCTGTTTTATGGCCCACCTGGTACCGGCAAAACCACCACCGCTCTGGCTATATCTCACCAGCTTTTTGGGTATTATTTGATTTTTTTTTATGATTGATGATTTAAGTCGTTTCAAATTGAGAGGATTCTAGGGTTTATAATGTGAAAATTTCTGTAATTTTGTATTCAGTCATATCATATGATAATATTTGGACTGGGGGCATTAAACTCACTGCAATTTTTTATTTTGCTTTTTCTTAAAGGCCCGAACTTTATAAGTCTAGAGTATTGGAGCTAAATGCAAGCGATGATCGTGGTATTAATGTTGTTCGGACTAAGATTAAAGATTTTGCTGCTGTGGCTGTTGGTTCTGGTCAGCGAGCAGGGTATCTGTGCTTCGACAATGTTTGATTTGTTTATGCTGGTGTAGTTTAAATTATAAGTTTTTTGTTTTAGAATTTGATTATACTTTTGTTTCTGGTAATGTGGTCTTTCAGGGGCTACCCTTGTCCACCGTTTAAGATAATTATCTTAGACGAGGCAGATTCTATGACTGAAGATGCCCAAAATGCACTGAGACGTACTATGGAAACTTACTCCAAAGTCACAAGATTTTTTTTTCTTTGCAATTATATCAGCAGGTTTGCCTTGACTTTCAATTTTTCTGATGTTGCATGCATGGGCTTTGAAGTGATTAAAGATTTGGCATACTAGTTTTTTTCCCTTGTCATGCAACTCGGGTGCTGCTTGGCCTAACTGAATTATTGAAACTTATTTGTTGTGGTGGTTTTATTAGCGTTCCACTATGACATTTTTGATCATAGTTTGTCTCTCCCATGACTATGGTTAAAACATCAGTTTCTTTTCTTCTTCTTTATATATATATATATATCAAATCCGATATCCCTTATTCCCTTGATTTGCCCCTTCTGTGCTGCCCATTTAACAATTTTGAAGGTTTGAAAATATAAGTTTATGGAATAAGATGCTTTGAATATCCATTACGTATTTCATTCTATCCTCACTTTCCAGTAATTTGAGTTTGGCTAGGTGATGTCCAAACTACGTGGCGTATCTGCTGTGTAAAAAGTGTCATTATTGAATGTCTTTGTAGCTTCTTTATTCAATCACTTCGTTGTTGCTCTTTTGTTGTTTGGTGTAAGCTTGAATATAAAACCATGATCATTTCTTTGGGAGAAAACTGTATGGTGTGAATTCTAGAATATTTGATTTGATCAATCTTTAAAGCATGGAGGACTTCAAAGGCTTCTTATTTATGATGAGTTTCTTGTTTCTTTCTTTGTTTTTTAAACAAAGATATTCACTAATTATGGAGAAACATGTGAAAAATAAGGCATTCTTTTATTTTTTTGTACTAAAAGTTCTAGTGATTGAAGAGAATTCTTGAAACTTCATATCCTTGAAGCTTCGTAACTTGTCAGTCATTCTTTTTCTGTAGGATCATAGAGCCACTTGCTTCAAGATGTGCCAAATTCAGGTTCAAGCCACTTTCAGAAGAAATTATGAGCAGTCGTATATTGCACATATGCAAAGAAGAAGGCCTTAATCTTGATGCAGAGGTACGCACATCTAATGCCTCAAGGCTTGTCTTTTCCTCAAACTAGAGTTTTAGCATTGGCGTAATTTTTGACTAAACACATGTTTTTCATTGTAGGCTCTTTCAACCTTAAGCTCTGTATCACAAGGTGATCTTCGCCGGGCTATCACATACTTGCAAGTAAGATTTGATTTACTTTTTCTCCCATGTGGTGGCCATTATGTTTGTATTCTGTGCTGTGTTCTTGTTGTGACCATTTTATTTAACCAACAGCTACTGTGCTACCACGTGCATGAGTAAAAAGCGATTCAGACTACACTAGTTATATTTTGCCTACTGGATCTTAATGGAATGAAGCAAGTTCTCTGCAATAATACTGCCTATGTTATTGGACTGTTTAGAACTTTAGATAGTTTATTGATTTTTAGATGGGACATTTAACTTGGATCGAACTAATAGAACAGAAATTATTATCAATTATTTAATTTAATTTGGTGCCAGAAATTGGTTGGAATTTGCATTCTGCTATTTTTGTCGAAAATAAAATGCCTGTTAATATGTTTTAGATCCTCTAATGCAGGTAGACTCGGGCTTTGATAAAGTTACATTTTTTTTTCTCATCCATGAAATGTAGCTGAACTACTCTGTTATCCAATATTGCAGGGAGCTGCTCGATTATTTGGGTCAACAATCTCATCTAAGGATCTAATAAGTGTGTCTGGGGTAATATGATGATTTTCTTTCTTGGGCTTTATTTGTTTTAGCAATTTGGTTTCCTGGAATTTTGTTCTTGGCGTCAGTGTTTTTGTATGTTACATATACATGCTTGCATTGGTATACGTCTATGTAACTAATTAATAATTTTAATATTTTTCTCATTTATAATGTTCTCTTCAACGTTTTAAAATTTCCACATTCAATAATTATTGAATTTAGGTTTTCTGGTAATTAGTACTAAAATATAACACAATTCATTTAATAAACAATAAATTTGCAATCGTATTTTAGTAACAAACTTAGTAACTGAGTTGCATAACAGACAAGGGCAACTTGCTGGAATATAGGATTCTAAGATTTCAAAATCTTTTTCCGATTTTATTTTTCTTTTATCAGGCTATTCCACAGGATGCTGTGGGGACACTATATGATGCATGCAAAAGTGGTGACTTTGATGTGGCAAACAAGGAGGTCAATAATATAATTGCAGAAGGATATCCAGTCTCGCAGTTGCTAGTTCAGGTACCTTTTTGCCTGATACTAAACCTTTAATTTAGATCACTCGTTACTAGATAACATGGAAATAATAAGATATTTGTTCCAGTTATTGGACTTGGTGGTTGGAGCCGATGATATATCAGATGAACAGAAAGCTCGAATATGCAAGAGTTTGGCTGCAGCTGATAAGGTGACCTTCCTTAGCTTACTTTTGCCGGATTAGTATCTTCTTCCATTATTTTAAAACAATTTGCTGTAACAGTTAAAAGAGATTTGCATAATGTATGTTGCTTCCAAGTCAAGAACCCATATAATTCTTAATGATTAGGCCATTGAGGACTTAGGAGGTGTCATTAGCAAGTTCTTTTTATTGTTGGTTTGTTGGAAACAAAAATCCGTAAACTGAATTATTAACAAGGAAATGATAAATGATTTTTCTTGACCGATTGACCTGACTGCCTTTGTTTTAGTTTGCTTGCAATTAGCTTTTCTTTATTAGATGTTTCAAATTTTTTAGGCCTAATGGTAAAAAAAAATCCAAACCTTTAGATTTACTTGCAATTATAACCAAACTTTTAGATTTTGACAGAATTCTCCCAACCTCTACATTTGGTTACAATTCTATCCAGATTGGTATAAAAAATATGTAAATTGATATCTAATTACAAACAATAGTGTCTTATTAGATAAAATACATTATAATGGAACACTACTCATGAATTAGTCAAAATTAATTAGTTTATTAATTCCATATAATTTTGAATCGATTTCAGTAAATGAACATAATTGCAACAAAAGGTAAAGGTAGGGATAATTCTGTCAAAGTTAAAAGGTTTAGTCATAATTGCAAATAAATGAAAAGGTTTGAATTTTTTAACCATAAAGCCTATTTTTTTCCTGTGAAAAGCTTCTCAGATTAAACACCAAATCATTGGATAGCCAACAAACATTCTTTTATTTTATTTATATGGTCAAAAAATTTATCTAAGGCGGCTTGGGATATGAGGCATCTATCTGAATTCTTACAGTTCTATGCTCATAATTTTGCAGTGTCTTGTTGATGGTGCCGATGAATACCTGCAACTGCTGGATGTGGCCAGCAACACAATGCGAGCTCTTTGTAATATGCCGCAAGAATTCACTTACGACAGTTAGGCAGTGCACTCAAACTCAGATTGAGATGCTTGTTCAAAGTGAGATCTTGTGTAAAACCTTTGCTTGCTTTTGGAAGATGCAATCCACACTTGTTAACGAAGAAGTTGCTAAAAACTTTTGATTCATTCTTGCTTAATCCGATTAACATGCTTCAGTAGCAATTCCTGAAACTCGTGATTGGTATATATTTGTTCTTAATTGTATTTGAGCTTGTTTTAGATATGGGTACTGCAGATATGCAACTATTAGAAAAAGATTTTGGAAGAATGACAATAGTAAATAGTGTCTTGACACTGGCACGCCGGTGCTTATTTAAGTATATGAATTAGTGGAAATGTTGATAAATGCTTTGACAAAATGAAAATGTTTTTTGTATCCTCGCAGCTATAATTTTGAAGCTGATGTAATTGCAGTTGTCAAAATATTTGAATTTGCTGTCATGCTTGCATTACGATAAAATAGAATTTGCATAGGTGATCATTTTACCGTTGGTGCAGGCTTGTCAAGCAAGCTGCCAGACATCAAATGATGAATGATTAACCTTGTCTTAAACTTCATCTTTTGAGTGGAGGCACGATCATTGTCTAAAACAGTATAATCTGCTTATGGTAAAGACCAAAAACGGTATAAGACGCTTGATTTGGCCTTGGCTACTTTTTCTTTCAATTTTAAATTTTGAATGAGGTCTGATTTGAATGTGCTAGCAAATTTATCGTTGAATTATAATGTTTTGTGACAATATAGTACATAAAATTAAGCCATTAAATGAGCTGAAATGTCTAATACTACATTGTCAATGAACTACAACTGACAAAAAAGCTGAAAGTATACATTTTCATGTTGAAAACCTGCCTAGATGCCATAATTTAGTTAGATTAGATATCCTCATGTCATGTGCATTGGTTGCAATTTTCCAATGTCAAAATTGTCTCCATTAGCCTCTCACTTCATTAACTACAACAAAGAAGTTTGAATTTTCTGCTAAAGCAAAGAGTATCTCCCTTTTTCCTTGGCCTTCTTCTGCATGCTTATTTTTTATTAATTGTATTTTTTTAGCGCACTTAATCAATTTCATAAACAATGACCCATCATTGTGATGTGAATTGGACTAGCAGCCCCACTCGATGCCTTTAATCTCGCCGAGACCGAACCTTTTTCTTTTCTTCACCTCACTTCACCTATATACTATATATATAAACAAACATGCATGCATGCTTATAATTATTTCCTCTATATGTTAAGTCATTGGTGTTAGTTATTTTCAGTTAAAAACATGACATTAGATGATTCCTTCAAGAAACCTGGAGCTGTCCCTTTTAAATGGGAGGTCCGACCCGGTGTGCCCAAGATCCAACACCACCAACTAAAACAACCAAAGCAACTCTCACCACCAACACTCCCATCTCCATCACCTCCTTTTAATCTCCGCCGTTTATCCCCCTCTCCATCACTAATATCTTCTCCTACTCCGCAACCTCAACAAAAGCAACAAAAGCTTAAACCTCCACCAGCTGGATTCATCTTCCTCCCTCCTCTGGAGCCCCGTACCCGTTCCTTCCGATCCACCCCACGTACCCGATCCGAAAGCTGGCGGTTCAATCAACCCACCCGTGTCAGTCCCGATTGTGTATCAACCGGGTGTTTCCCATCACCTTTATTGAAAAGGAAAAACAGCAAGAGAAGAAACACCAACCATATACCCGAATCGGAACCCGAACCCGATTATATGTCTGACCTTGAAACACTTGCAAGATGGTCGTTGTCAAGCAGGAAGTCATTTTCTCCGTTCCATGACTCGTCAATGTCTTTTTATTCATCATCGTCCCTTTCATCTCCCCGGCCGGTGAGCGATGCTGAATGGGCAGGTTTCGGTCTTTTTTGAACTTATATTATTATTTATATTATCACTGTAAATATATGCAAATGCAAGATGAGATGACCCTCTTCATCTGGTTAAAAAAAACATATATATGAGTAATTCTGAAGAGAAGTCAGTATGCCACAAGTGTTGTTGTCACTTGCTATTCTTAGAAGAAGAAGTACGACCAAAGATGACCTGTGGTGGATAGTTTGCTGTCACAGTTAGAACAACCGTTAAAAGAAAGAAACAGTTATTTT
>CANYLF010207213.1:0-10113 GCA_948193215.1 Bocquillonia castaneifolia
CAACTCACAAAGAATTGACACTAGTACAATGGATAACTAATTCACTCAACCCAAGCAACAAATGCTCTAGAGTTCTAGCTACCCAAAACCAAACAAAAATTAATTACAAAGATGAGAAATGATTTTACAAGAGTTTGGCTATCAAATGAATTAATGGTCTTTAGAGAAGACCATTTATGATGGGTATTTATAGCCAAAATACCCAAAACTAGCTGTTAGAAACAACCCCAAGGGTGTCTCTAACGACTAGAAACTTTTGTATTAAATGCACTGAAAACAGTTAGCTCGCGAGCGCGGATTGACAGGCACAGGAGCGAGCTTCCAACGGCTAGTTTTCTTGGAGGCTTCCTTGAATGCCGAGGGTGCGACATCTCAAACCGCGGGCGTGAGCTCAGTTGAGCTGAGGATGACTTTTGAGACCTGCTCTCTGTTTGATAAGTCACAGGTGCGATATATATAACCGTGGGTGCGATATCTCTTTGAGCAGAATATGCTTTGATAGCGGCTTGCTCGCCCTTATGCCTTAATAGCTTTGAACAACCCGCAATGTTGATTTCCTCTATTTACGGGTGTGATGAAGACGCCTTTTTATGAAGCAACCAGCGGATTTTTGGAGGCGCGGGTTGCTTGCATGAGTGGCGGCTTGCTAGGCTTGTACGACTACTTTCTTTTGATCAAACCGCGGGGCGATTTATTCCATCGCGGGTGCGACCTCAAGCCATCGAAAAAAGGGGCTCTGTTTCTTAAATCTCTGATGTGGTTTGGAATGTCGCTGCGCGCGGATCTAAGCATACGAAAAGCCTTCCAAGTTCACCCAACTGCCTGGGCGCGATCTCCTATCCGTGGCGCGCTTTGCCGCTCGCCTCGGGGGTGATTCTCTCATACTGGGAGTGAAATATTAAGCGGGAGCGGCTTGCAAGAGTCCTTCAAAAACTAGTTTGGTTGAAAACCTACACACTTAGAAACTTTGTTAGACAAAGACAAAGGGTTGTTAAACTCAAAATAAGATGGATTGAAGCCACTAAGGCCAACAGTAATCATGAGAAATCCGCCCGCAACTGACAATATCGACAGATTACCAAGGTAACAAAACCATGGGTAAAGTTCTTATCGCCAATGGAGCATCGACGGAAAAACTCAGTTCATCGGTAGGTTGGCAAGTTTGTCGGTAAGTTGGCAACGCATTACTGATAGAAATCCAATCGATAATTAGTCTACATGGTGACATATTACCGATGCATATTTTTTGACATATTAGAGATGCACCACCAACAGATCTTGGATCGGAAGGACGTCAACAATCCATCTCAGGTCCGTTGCCAATTTAATGTCGAATTATCAACAGATTACTGACAGCTGTTGAATTTGAATAGTCCATCGATACATACATACATATGTATATGTGTGTGTACACATTTTGATGTACATCTATGTATTTACATATACGTGTATATATACATATTTGTGTGTGTGTGTGTTTTTTTGTTTATACATAGACACACACACACACAAACACAATAATGTACATCAAAATGTGTAAATACATGTGTAACTGGCCCTAATAGATGATCTAGTCATCTAATCTTGTCACATGATCATCATCCTGATCATCTGTACCTCCTTGAGCTGAAGGGTCCATGGTTGGTGGTATAGAGGTAGGCCCGGCTACTACTGAAGAAGATGAAGGAGCTATCGAAGGAGCGTCAGAAAAATCATCTCCGTATGGATTGTTGTACTCTCGACACTTCCAAATTAGCCACTGTAATATAGAGTACAATAGTTGGCTATCATCCTCCAACTAGCCCTGTAAAGCACCCTGAATCGTGTCCACGAGGTGACGACAGGTGTCATCAAACTGAGTCTGTATTGTACGACCCATCACTTTTTTGATCTCCTCCATAATAGGGAACATTATGGAGAATAAACCTGAGGCATGACAAGGTGGTGGAGCTGATGAATCATAGTAGTCAGCAGCTACAAAGGCTACTCTGTACACCATCTATTTCTTCTTCCCCTTCATAGCATCCAGCCATAAGTTGTCCTCATCGACAAAGAAAATGAAAGCTTAGATTTGGGGAAAACGAATTTTCAAAGTCCAAAGAAAGGTTTATAGAGCAAAAGAGGAGGATGAATCATTTATGCAATGATATTATTATTAATGAATCAAATGATAGCCCAACCAGTATGATGAAACATTTTAAAATTATCTAGGTAAGAAGACAAAAAGTTTAAACTTGAATAGGATTATTAGTACCTATAAGGTCAAATAGAATAAGTTCAATTGTATCCTAAGTTATATAGTCTAATGATAAAGATATTGTAATCAATTTGGGAGCTCGATGTTCAAATCATCCTTTCCCAACTATCAAAAAAAAAAAAAAAACAGAGAGAGAGAATAAGTTCAATTGAGTAACTATCCTAAGAGAGATATATAATGACCTTAATTGGCCACTTCTTTCAAGTATTCATTCATATTTATTCAAATACTTTTAAAAAAAATTTCAAAACCTAAAATTTCTAAAACCTACTTGTAACTTAAGGATTGAAGTGGCATTTGATAAAGATCATTTTGTTTATGTTTTGGATTAGACTATATTTGTAACAATAGTTTGTTATCTATCATTGTGAAGTTTTCTTCATATATTTGTAAGCCTATACATGTACACTTCTCATATCAATACAACATGAATCTTGCCATGATACTAACATTTTTATGATATTAGAGGTATCTTTGGTTTAACAACCATGTTTAATTGTTTTTTCAAAATGTCATCAATAATTAATTAGTTCTCAAAGTGATGCATCAGACTCCGCCCCTCCCTCTTCCTCTTATATACTGACCCTTCCAAACATTGCTCATCATCTTCTCGTAAGGTTAAACTCTTCCAATTACCTTCTTTGACAAGCACAACCCCTACCATAGCTCAACAGCTATGACCTAGCAAAACTAATTAATGGAACATACCCAACACCACAAAAACAAATTGACAATTTCCCTAATTCTGCCTATTTATCTTGGTTTAGGAAAGATCAGTTGGTTTAGAGTTAGATCATTAACTCTATGTTCGAGAACTTCATTCCATAAGTCATCGAATCAAAATCTACCTTGGAAGCATGGATAAACTCCACAATACATATGCGTTTGGATCAAAAGCTCTAATTCTAACAATTAAAGCAAAGTTTTTAAAGCTACAAAAGAAAAAAAAAAGTGAATCCTTGCCACTTATACGCAGTGTGCAAAAGGGATGTACGATAAATTATGACCATCACAAAGTTCTGTTCTTAATGATGACCTTGTACATGTAATTATTAATGATCTAGGCCTTGCGTATCTACTATTTGTGCGAGCATTAGAAAACTGTCTCAATGTCATATTCTTTAGTGATCAATATGGCCTCCTTTTTAGTGAGGAAGCAAATTTGATTTTTGAGTCTCATTCTTCCTAATAACCAGTTGATCTGGCAACCCATTTGGCATAATCTCCATCTTCAAAGTCCATAAATAATTAAGGGAATGGAGACAAAGGATGTGGCCAAAGTCCTTTCTACTCCCAACAATAGCCTAGCTTGCTACGAAAGTCTCATTCTTTCCCTTACCTAAGCAATCCAAACAATCCAATCCAATACCATAATTGTCAAGGTTATGGGCACGTCACTGGAAAAAACTCCACCATAAGACAACATTTTTTTCTCCTAGAAATGACACCAACTATTCAGTTCGACCAACTGATAATCGGATTTTTATCTATATAAATCAATAGGATTTTAATTACTTTCTCCATGATTTTGAGTTAATTTAGCATTTATTCTGTTGAAATTATTTAATTTGCAGTGTTAGGAGTGTGTAGGATCAAACCGGAATGAATTCGGAGTTAAATAGGCTTCAAACCGGTTGGTCAAAGTTGAAACCAGACTGTTGACCAAGCCAGATCAGATATGGTTTCAACCCTGCAAAAGAGAGAAGAAACAGCCCCTAACCAGACCTAAACCAGACCACAAACCAGACTGGTTCAGGTTTGGTTCGGGAGGAGCAGCACGCAAGGAAAGAGCAGCATATAATTAACTAGACTGAAAGCAGACCTAAACCAGACCGACCCAGATCTGGGTCGATCAGCAAACAACCAAACCAGACGCAGCAAGCGTCAAACCAGACCACGGGCCAGACCGGTTAAGGTCTGGTTTGGTGCGGTTAAGTAGACTTTTTTAGTGGTTTTTGGGTGATTTCTTGGGTTATTGAGGTCCAATTTTTATGGTTTTTTTAGGGTATTCTTAGGGTTTTAATTGAAGCAATATATATACTCTTGTTTTTAATTATTAGCCACCTTTTTAGCTTATTATTTTTTTTTATTTTCTCGAGAGTTAGATTTGGTTTTTCTCTTAGAATTTCTTGGTTCTAAGATTTTCTAAGGTGTTTTCTCCATAGTTATTGAAGATTGAAGCTTGTATTCAACATTCAAATTAAGACTAAGTTGATTCTACTTTAATTTATTTTTATTATTTTCATCATGTTTATTCTTTATTTTATTATTTTAATTGTTTGTTTGGTGATTTTTATTAAGTTTATTAACTAAATTTCCTACTAGAGTGAGGGATGAAGTCTAGTAGGGGGTAATTTAATTATTAATGATTGATTAACTATTTTATGATAGTTTTTCGTGTTTATTTCATTTAATTCAATTTGCAAGGGCTTCTTTAACATAATTCTTGATTGGCCACCTAGTTTCATGTTTGTTAGGAGTTACAATTTAATTGATGGATTGTTATAAATCGAAATTGAAAATTGAGAGTTTAGATGTTAATATGGACACGACAATTAACCTAAACTTGATTTACAGATTTTCGTAATGGATTTAATTGTTAATCAGTGTGCATCGACGGATTGGCATAGTTTGTTCATTAAATATGTTTTTCTATATTGATCGAGGATTAAAATATTTTTGAAAAGTATTGCTTAAATGAATTTTTAATTAGTAATTGAATTACCCCTCTAGATGAATTTATGAGCTCTAGTATTTGTTTTCATTGAATTTATTTACCGAATTAATTTGTTTTTAGTTTTAATTTATTTTCTTGCTTTAATTTAGTTGTTTGAATTTATTCTAATTTATTTATTCAGTTTTTAATTATTTCAAAAATCAAACTAAGGGTATTCATTTTAATTTTCTTGCATATTGTGCCTTTAATCAAAAAATTGATTTTTATACGATTCGTCCTTGTGGATCGACCTCGTACTCTAAGATTATTACTACAACTATTCCGTACACTTGCAAGAGTTGTCACCAACCTCCAACTATGCATCCTTCAATCAATCTTTGCAATAACACTGGATTTTAAACTTTAGAGCTTCGCATCACCTCACATCAGACTTGGAGAATATTAATTTTTCACATGAATACAATGGAACTGATGATGTGAAAATCAAAAATGGTAATACCATCCCTTTTCTTAATACTGGTTCATCAATTTTTTATGATGAAAATAATCATTATTGCTGAATTGGTATTCTTCAAGTGCTAGACTCCTACTTTAATCTTCTCCCTGTTCATTCTTTTTACTAATACTACTCAAGTTTCACTAGAATTTTTTCCTGACCATTTTATCATCAAGGATAACCGAACAAGGGAACCTCTACGTGTTGGCCGGAGTAAAAACAGCTTGTACTCCTTGCCCTTGACACTGGAAGCAAACTTCTAAGCATGCATTTTTAAGTTCCCTATTTTAGTGGCATTCTCGCCTAGGACATGCCAATTATCCAATTATTAAGAGTGCTTTTATTCAAGCAAAAATTCTATTTTTAGGTCATAATAAATTATCTTTCTAAGCACGTAATGTAAGCAAAAGTCATAAGCTATCGTTTCATTTATCTTATTAAAAAGCTAGAGGTCCTGTAGATTTAGTTTGCTTTAATGTTTGGCGGCCATCTCATGTACCATCGGTTGATGGGACTCGGTGTTATGTTTTTTTTTTTTATGATCACCATTATAAATAATATTGGATTTATTTTTTAAAATTTAAGTGAGAACTTCTCAACATTGTTATTAAAATTTGACACTTAGTGGAAATTTTTTTTAATTGTTCAATAAAATAATTTCAAGCAGATTGGTGACAGGACTATCAGGTCTTACAAATTTACCTTCTTGCTAATAGAATCACAAAACACAAATTTTTTTCCTGAGACATTTGTGAAAAATGGTTGCACTAAATAAAAACATAGGCACATAGTTGAGAATGGTCTCTTCCTTTTAACTCATTCTCATGTTTCACTAAAATATTGGACATATGCTTTTTCTATGACGGTTTACATAATCAATAGGCTATCTGCAATTTTGTTAAACAATTCCAACACTTACACTGCTTTATTCGATCGAAAATTGGATAACCATTTTTTGCATTCTTTTGGTTATGTATGCTATCTTTGGAGAAGTCATATTCCAAACAAACATTAGAACCTCGATCATCCAAATGCAGTTTTTTAGGTCATAATAAAACTCACAAGGGATATTTTTTTTTTGTCTTAATTTAGCAAATAATAAGATCATTATCTGATGCCATGTTGTCTTTTTTTTTTTTATCAAGAATTTCCAATTCATAATGATTTTTCAAGTCATTTGTAGCACTCATCTTTGGTGCAGAGTCCAAATTTCACTAATGTTTCGCTTGCAACTGTTTTCCTTCCTCCGCAAGTTACACTTCCCACATAGCTTCAATCCAAAACCAACTATATCTCTAATAGAAATTCAACCACCTTACCCTATCTAAACCCCACACTATCTATATCTCCTACAAAACCACAAACCAAAATCACTCCAAGAAACTCTCCTAAAAAAAAAACAACCACCCCTATCCTTTCCAAATACAAATTCATCCAGGTCATCCCTGATGGTAGACCTAACCTGATTTAATCAACAACCAAACCTACCACAAACGCTCATCACATGCTAACCATACAAAAAATCAACACCCTCAAGCCAAAAGCTTTTCGACCGAATATATTTCATAAAAAACCAATCAATTTCAAAGAACCAATGAAATACTCAAACTTGAAATAGGTCGTGCAAGAAAAATTTAATTCTATGATCTTGAATGAAACTTGGAAACAAGTGCCCTCTCCTCTTTATAAAAATTTGTTGGATGCAAATGGGTGTACCATATCAAACAAAAACTAGATGATAGACCATTACAAGGAAAGAGTAGTCACCAAGGGTTTTCATCAACGCCATTTAATCAACTACAAAGAAACATTTAGTTTGGTGCTCAAACCAGCTACAATTCATCTACTCCTTTCAGTTGTCATATCCCAAAATTAGATAGTCTAACAATTGGACATCTTTAATGCATTTCTCCATGGAAAGCTTAATGAAGAAGCCTTCATGACTTAACCTCCAAAGTTCAAGTATCCTCAATTCCCAAAGCATGTCTATGAATTGGAAAAGTCAATTTACGGCTTGAAACAAGTTCCTCACCAATGGCTGAAATGCCTTGTCAATGCACTTCTTTGACTTGGATTTACAAGCAACAAAACAAAAAGCTCCATTTTTATTTTTTCTTCTTAAAATATCATCATGTGTTGAATAATTTTCATTGATGATATTCTTCTTTTTGGAAATCATAAAATAGCCATTCGTCATGTCATTGATCGGCTTGGTAAATAATTCTCCATCAATAATCTTGGCAATCTTAATTATTTTTTTGGAATTCAGGTTCAATGGACAACACAGGGTCTTCAAATTTCCCAATGGAATTACATTCAAGAGCTCTTAGCCAAAAAAGAAAAAGGACAATGTCAACTTCATTTCCACCCCCTATTTATTCCAAGGAAAAACTCACGAGGGGAATTCTTCCATGACCCAACCTTATATAGGTAGATTGTTTGCAATCTTAAGTATTTGAACATTACTCATCCATACATCACTTTTGTAGTTAATAAAGTCTCTTAATTCATCCACTCACCCATTACCACTCAATGGACATTGAAGAAACAAATCTTGCGATCTTTGAAAAGACTAGTTCTAATGGTTTATATCTTCAACGGTAGAAATGAAATATAATTTTTGCCTATAGTGATGTGGATTAGGGTGGCAATATGGAAGATATATAGACATTCGACGATGAGATTTCCATTTATATGGAATTCAATTCATTGTTTAGGGATCATATAAATAGCATACCGCCTTTAAGTCTTCCACCAAAATAAAATACAAGGCTTTAACTCACACGATGTTGGAGTTACAATGGCTCTACTCCTTGTTAAAAGACTTATGCATTTCTTTTCAAGCTCCTACTCTATGGCATGACAACTTAAGTGCCACCTATCCAACCACCACTCCAATTTTCATTCTTAGTTTAACACATAGAAATTGACTTACATTTTTTCGAGAATGAGTTGCCGCCAAAGAGTTGTTCATTCAACACATTTCTTCAATGGATCAAATTACACATGGCATGACTAAGTCTTTACCCAAATCATTATTTACATGGTTCAAGCACAAGTTTCATGTTTTGTCACCAAGCATACACCATGAGGGAGGATGATGAGGATCATTCTTCTTATGTTTTGGATTAAACTCTGTAAAAATATGTTATTATCCCACACTGTGTAGTTATCTTCATATCTATGTATGCCTATATATGTACACTTCTTATATCGATACAATGTGAGTCTTGCCATGCAATTAACCTCTTGAGTATTAAACATTAGTCTGATACCCATCATTATTTTATTATTTTATAGGTTTTAATATAAAGAAGAGAACGTACTGATTTAGCACATATCTAACATTGGTGTAGTGAGTGCACAATGTTCATGATAATGACTCTAGGTTTAAGTTTGACTTAAGCTACCGTTGGAAATTCTTCCTCGGTGGAAAACACATGTGTGAGTGACAAACTCTTAGGTAATAATAGAAACTATTTTTTTGATCAGAGTCACATCCAGACCGATGGTGGACTTAATGTAAGTTACTTCAAGAAGAGCCTCTTTTTTTAGAAGCCTACCTAAGTCAAACCTTGAGAGTTCAACACAGCCTAGAACAAATTGACCATAAGGTTTTTAGGAACCACTTAACGTATCTATTCCTAGAACAACAAAAAACAAAGAACATCAGTTAACCTTTAATATTTATGCTTTCATCTCGCAAAGCTACTACACACCACCCCACCTATTTCTTACCAACAATATATATACTTCCTTTTCGACCAATCCACATGCAACCAATCTCCCTGAGACATTATTAACACCTCCTTAGACAACTAGCCAAATGCTACCACCCCAGTACCATGAGATCATCACTAATACATACCATGAATTCTATGTTGAATCACTTGCATATTCAACAAGATAACATGATAATGAAACCCAAACCTAATGGCTAATATAGATTAAGGTGAAAGATGACATGTTTTAGCCTTGTTAGATCTAAGGTTTCATAAGTGATTTTGATTATGTAAAATATTTTGTTATTTACTAATATATCTACTAAGTGTTTTATAGGTAATCAATGTAATAAAAGGACATAATAATTATATAAGTTTTGATGGAGTAATTAAATATTTTATATAAAAGCTATTAGTTCATCTTGGACGAGTGAACATTGTATAATTGGATAGCTTTAAGCGTTATCCTATGAAAACACTTTGGAACATTGAGGTTGTGTTTACTTGTAAAAACTTATTCCCGTTTTCTAGAAAAAATTTCAAAAGAAAATGAAAAATAGAGTTTTGTTTTTTTTCTTTGATAATTTAGCAAGGGTGGGTCTCCAACTTGAGACCTTTCACCCCTACCCACATGGGTAGTACCAGTCCACCCAAGGTGAATTGGTAATAGAGTTTTGTGTTTACTTTGACTGTTTTCATAAAATTCTCATGTGAAAACTGTTTTCAAAATTTTCACATTTTTCAAAAAAAAGTGAAACAAGTTTTTGTTGTTTTCTAAGTTTTTTTCATTAAACACTCTAAATGAAAACTCCTTATTTTCATTTGAAAACACACTGCAAGTAAACATGTTTTCCAAATTTCCATGAAAATGAAAAATTTTCATCTTCTTTGAAAATTTAAAAAAGAAAATAGCAAATAGTTTTCTACAAGTAAACACAATCTGAGTATAAAAATAGGTAGA
>CANYLF010207476.1:0-11393 GCA_948193215.1 Bocquillonia castaneifolia
AAAATAGTCTTCATCAAATGTACTTATGCAATTGCATTATGTTCATCACCTATAAATACTCTTAGCAAATGCATTAGTATCACCAATGTTTTGTTATCATCAAAATCACAATTGGAATCTTAGGTCCTTGGGGCTAACAAAATTCATAATGTTCTTTATGTAAAATTATTATTTAATCATTTAATTTTCTAACCATTTTAATTTTGATATGAAAATAATTCATTACTAATAATGTAAATTTATGTGTTTTATTATTTAGTATAATATTTATTTTCATATATACGTATCGAGTATCATTTATTTCAACTTAAGAAATTAAAATAAATTTAGTAGTTAAATTAATCACATGCAAAGCACATGAAAAAATTCTAGTAAGTTTAAAGGTAAAATTGAAAGAAAATAAAAAATTTAATATCCTTCTCAAATATATGAAAAAAACAGTTAAATTGGAACAAATATAATATAAAATTTAAAATTACAATTTGACCTCTTATATATTACAAATATAATATAAAATTTAAAAACTTTCTGCAACAGCTTGATTACTTGTAACAGTACTCCTTGGTTACTTTTGACTAAAAAACACAGGAAAAAATTTATAAAAAAGAAAGCATTAATATTGGAAATCTGATCATAATTTTATTCTAATTGGAGCAAAGGAATCATAAGAAGAAAACTTCAACTCACCATCTAAATAGCTGAAAGATTTTTGTGTAGTGTTTTTTCTTCTTTTTGTATGTGAAGTCCTTATATATATATATATATATATATATATATATATATATAGCCACTGTGTCATCGGCCACCAAGGAGCTCCTGATTCACTGGAGGAGTCAGCAAATATCGAAAAGGAAAGCAGCAAATTTTCTTATTATTTTGATCACTCATCCTCATAAATTCGAGCATAAATTTATACAAATTTATCTTCTCTGCTCTCCTCTCTAAATAAAAAACTTCTCTTTTCACAACCAAAAATAGAAATACTTCCTCTAAAACAACTAAGGCTGTGAATTTGGTTCAATCAAACCGAACCGAATTTGTTATACAACCCAAAATCTAACTGAATTGTAAACTGAACCGACCAAAATGATCTAATTCGGTTTCATTTTCAATTCAGTTTATTTTTTTACCTTCATTTTTATAATTTATCGGTTCAATTTGGTTTTTTGATACAATATTAAAAACCGAACTGAATCGAAATTTTAAAAAAAAATCAAAATCATGAATCAAACCGAAATTAACCGGTTTAATCTTTTTTTCATCTGATTCAGTTTTTGCACAGCCCTTACCCACATGAGTAATTGAGAAGTACCAATCCACAATTATATATGTGTGTGTATGTTCATATATTAAGATATATGATTTTTAATATATATATATATATATATATATATATATATATATAAGTGTTTATTTATTCATATAATTGACAAATTAATCATTTAAAAATGTTAAAACTTGTATATAGAAAGAGAAAGAAATTTAAATTAATAATTCAAAGGTTGCTTGGAAAGATTTATGTTCTGATCATGCTCATGGGGGTCTTGGTATAACTCCTCTTCATAATGCCAACCAAAGTTTATTGCTCAAGTGGCTTTGGAGACTTCGGGTTGCTAATAGGAATAATCTTTGGAAAAAAGTGGTGGCTGTTTCCTCGGGGATTCGAACTTGGTTGGATGTAGATCTATCTTCCACGTTCAAACAAAATAAAGCCTCCCATATTTGGAAGGGCATTTTTCAGTCATGTGTCAACGACAAGGAGGTCTGGTCGGTTTTTATTAACCATTCTTCAGTTACTATTTTTGGTGGTGATAGTGCTTTATTTTGGATTGATAAATGGTGTAATGGAGCTGCTCTTAAAGATAGATTTCCTAGTTTGTTTAATATATCCAAGGAAAAATCAACTATGGTTTTGCAGGTTTTTTCTTCAGGAATGCAGTTCCATTGGCGAAGGCGGCTGCGAGGTTCAGAAAGGGAGAGGCATCAAGAGCTACTGCAGTTACTTGCCGCATTTTCCATCCATCATGGAAGCAAGACCAGTTCTTCTGGAAAGGTAGTACGGCTGGATTTACAACAACAGCTTACCAGCGATCTTTACTGGAAAATGTCCCCGTTTAGTGCACCCAATTCAAGCAAATTTGGTCAGTTAAAGCTCCTCCTCGCACTCTTTTCTTTTGTTGGCTTTCATTCAGAAATACTGCTCCTACCGGTGCTTTCCTTTCTTATAGAGGAGTGCAGCTTCTTTGCTTACATGCCGTGGAAGACACTTTTCATGCTCTCATACATTATCCTGGTGCGTGTTTGTTTTGGCAATGGTTCATGAGAAAAATTGACTGCATGTGCCCTCTCCCTTATGCTGTAATGGATTTGTACTCTATTTGGCCTGAACTTAATGTGTATCGTAGATTCCATTAGTTGTGGTGGTTACTAATTTGGTATATTGCTCTTTGGACCATATGGAAAAGAAGGAATGCTCGGGTCTTTGGGAAGACAGTGGTCAATTGAGGTAGTGGTTCAACAATGCTTAGTAGAGGCTGTTTATTTGTATAAAAATCATAGTGCTAGTTTTTCGTATTAGGGTAATGATGTATACAGATGTTTTGATTCTATTTTTGGTCCTGATTAGCTTTGTTTGTTAAGCTTTTCTGGGCATTTGTTTCTCTTTCTGTTGTGTTTTGCTCAGAGTCGTAGCGTATTTTATGGTGAAAACTCTTTGAGCGTTTTGTTTTAGTCCTCTTTCGAGGCAGTAATATATTCAATTTAGCAAAAAAAAAATTCAAATCATATTTTCCTATCATATACTTTGTTCTTAAATAACGTGGTTTATGGTGTAAACTTTTTGCCTATAGACTAATGATAATCATTAAACTATTTATATTATGGAAAAATATTTTATTTATAATGTCATAATTTATAATTAAGGATAAATATTAAAAAAGAATTATTAATTCTTTTTTAGAATAGTAGCAAGTGACAAGTTATTTAAAATAAATCATCCTTTAACATATATAAAAGTGGGAGGGGTGCAAACAAGCTACCTACAATGTTAGAATGATTAGGACTTGTTTCAATTAATTTGAAATAATAAATCCTTATAAAATTTGGATTTCTTCTGAGATTGCATAGAACGTCTGACTTGCAACTCAATTTTTGGATTCCTATAGTCTTCGAACGGCCACTGCTTCTTTATGAAAGTTGCAGATCTCGATTTTCTCTTAAATTTAGGCATTTGAATTATCCAATTCCAAGTTTTCTAGCCCAAATTATGGCCATTCAAAGTTGCAGTACTGTCACACTGCGAATTTTGTGTTAAAAATCCGAATTTTCTAAGAGAACACAAACTTTTAATATAAATCTGAAATTAATTCGTATAGTAAGGTGAAATTCACTAAATATATAATTTTTATTATTAATAAATATCTTTTAATCCTAATAATATATATTGATTATTTTAATTATACTAATTTATAATTTTATGATTAAATTTAACTCAGTCCGTTTATTAGATGGATTTATATATTTTTTCAATTATTATGTTTTTAATATATATTTGAAATTTTAATTATGAATATTTTTAATCCTAATTAGCTAAGGATTTGATTTTTTTACTGATAAATAAATATATCATAATTCTAGTTGATTAAGAAATTTCATATTTGTTATTAATTAATTAACATAATTATTAAATGACCATTTAAACCTTCATTAAAACCTTTTAATAAACTAAATATGAAAGGGTAAGGGGGTCAATTTGCCTGTTTCCGCCCCCCTTTCCACTTTTATATATGTTATAGATATAGATAGATACATATATGGATAGATATAATTAATGAATTGAATAAAACTGACTTCAATAAAAAAAAAATTGTTTTGGAAACATTTATAGAAAAAAACTCTGATATTAATGAATTGAATATGAAAATAAATTTTTCATTAGATTTATATCTTTTTCATTAATTTTTGTATTAATTATTGTAATTTTGATTAATGTTCTATATATTACTCTTATTCTCTTTCTTATTAAGCTTCTTTCACTACTATTTCATGACGAATGTGTATCATACTCCTATTCCTATATGATTCTACTCCCTCCTTTTTTTATCTTTCATTTCGAGCACACATTTATACATCCCTACCAAAATACATTTAATTATCCATGGGAAGGTTCAATTGGTAAAACACTTGGAATTACAGTTGGAGATAGAGAGTTCAATCCTTAGGGCCGCATTGGGAGAATGTGCTTCTAAAATGGAACTCACTTGACTCGAAATTAGTTGGGGATGTGGATACCCGGAGTAGTAAAAAAGTATAAAAAAAAAACACATTTAATTTCTTTTGCTAAACGGTCCACAGAAGAAACCTTAATTGACAAAAATTTGAACGTGGTTTCTTTGAGTTTTATGAGAAAACTTCTTCATGACTGATGGATCTGAATAATACCTTTCATTGGACCAGGCCTATTAACACAGTCACATTCCTGAACATTCCTACATGAGGGGATCAGGAGACACGTGCCGCACATATAGTGGGCACCCCTGAAAACCCTAGATTCCAGGAGTCTGTGCGCTAAAAATCACCTTTAATGCAACATTTTCATATGAAAAATTTTAAGAATGAAAATTTACAACCATAATTTAAATAGAATTCGTGATCTCAAGTGTATATCTTACTCATAAAAAAGTAACCTAGTAGAAAGAAAGAGCTAGGAGCTACCATTCCGTTTACGGCCAGCATGTAACCTGGATGGTGTAAATTCGCCATAGGCCACCCTCCTCTTTGCATATATAAATTTCCAAAAAAATAATTAAAAGCACCCTTGCAGTTGATAACTTTGAAGGGAGATCAGTTTTCTGTTTCAAACACACATTAACATTATGAATGGTTGGATATATGAATTTTAATTTTTTAGTCATACAAATTAGTTCTTTCAAGAGCTCAGGAGTTGGATAGATCTTTGTAGATGATTAATTAAGATTATTTATCATTACAAGAATTGAAAGTGTTTGCACCTATATGTAGATAATCTAAACCTTTTCAAGTTTCTAACTGATATGGAGATTTCTTCATGCCAAGATGAAAATGAGATAAAAACAAATGTTGTCTTTAAAATTTATAAATCTTAATAATATCTGAGTCTATTAAACAAATGCACAACTAAAAAATAACTTTTGTTTGTATTAATTTCTTCTCCTTAACAATATCTATGTTGTACCGATATAGATATTGCGCTCAGTATAACAAGTCTCGTTCTACGCTGGAAGGTTTGTCACTTAAATCTTGTGTGATTTTTTTTTTTTTGTTTTGCATTGTTTAATATTTCTTGTCCTTCTTTTGATTGAAAACACTATCACGAAACAAAGAATAAAAAACAAAACAGAAGATAAGAAAATCTACTTGAAACTAATATTGAGCTTTATCCTGAGCAACTATTTGAACTACCGAGGAGCGAAGTTCTTCGATCCAGATTACAGTTTCTGCAGATGCAGGAAAAGCAGACAATTCATGAGCTAAAATATTACAGTTCCTCCTAGTAATAGTATATGCATCCATCTCAGCTGCAAGAAAACCTTGCTGCAATTTGCAATCACATCTCCAAGTTCAGTTCAGTAAGATCATCTGCTCCTGAATTCAGAGACAACGTAGCCTGCAAATTATCACTACTTTCTGCCTCCAGACAACCAACCCGCCTCTGCAGCTAACTGAAGCTAGAATAAGATTATTTTTCTTTCAGCAAACTCAACACGATCGAGAAGGTCTTTGTAATTTTCTTGTGCTTATTTGATTGAATATAAAACTGTAATATAATGTAATATAGATTTAGTTAACCATTTTTCAGTTTGGTTGATAGGTTTGATCAGTCTTTCTCAGCCCTATTTAGCTCTCTAAGCTTGAATGTGGCTATTCTGAATATGAACTTCAAGACCAAATATGTATGCAATTATGGAGAACCGATGTCCACTTTAAGAAGGAAAAGAATTGGATGCTTTGCTTCCAAGCAGTATACTAGAGATACTCATTTTTTATTGATAGTATGAAATTGCAAGTTCTGCCAAATAATGGAAATCACAAATTCCTAAAAGGCAAATGCCAAAAAATATTCTCTCAAATCCATAGAAGTCTAGAAGAGGAAAAATTATACTAATAGAGAACCAAAACAATTCCAATCAACTTGATTATAATACGGAAATAAAAACTGTAAGCCAAAACAAGAAGCGTACCTATAAAAAAAAGAAGACAAAAAACTCCTACAGAACTCTTCCATCCATACCATCAAGAAGGCCTGACCACATTCCCTTAACCTGTGGCAACTGTGCAACAAAAGCAATCCAAGGAGGGTAACCAACACCACTGCCACGGACACGACCATCCAGGCGCAGAGATAAATACCTACAGAACAAAAACAGACAAGTAAGCTTCTAGTGAACACACCAGGTATTTCTATGAACGATTCTTGATTGTTTTTAAAACATAATTCAAGCAAGAAAATGCATACACAGGAGATTCAGGAGAGACACCAGCCAGATTCTTTTGCTCATCTAACCACCTGTGTCATTGGACAAGTATATGTCATTTGTGACACAGCATAACATGAGCTATAAAAACTGAGACATTTTCCTGATATGATTTCTTACTTTGACCATTCTGAAACATAGAGAGGATTCAGTTGCCAGAGTCGCTTCCTTTTACTTGTAATCTCCTTCATCTCCTCGCTCTCATCGAACTCAAAAGTAGGCAAATTTCCATCTGTCGCAAATGGCACCACAAGCACCCCTCTATCCAAGAGACTCTCAGTGAAAGGTTCACTGCATTTAAATGACTCCAAGATATAAGATCCTGGGCCAGCACAGATTACCAGGCGAGCAATACCTCTTAAAGAGTTGACAGAGATAATCTTTTTCTCATCCACACGGAGCTTAAGATTCGAAAGGCTTTCTTCTCTTGAAAGCCTAGCCATTTGAGCATTCTTCGCATTGTTCTCCCTGTAATATAGGAATGCAAAGATAGATACTGCTCCAATGTCTATGCCAAGACCTTTCAGTGCCTCTGGGACTTCAGCGGCTCGTGCTGGATTTGCCAGTGCAGCTATCAGTTGTGTGGTTGCTATTAGACCTCCTAGAGCACCACTCGCAATAAAAGCAAGGTAGAAGAACATCCGCACAGACCGAAATGGAGAGAGAACTTCACTTCTTATCCTGGCTGTAGAACTGAAGAACAAATAAAAGAATGATTACAAGGAACCCTCACTTGTAAAAAGAACCTGATAGCACAAGCATTGAATAAAAAAAAAAAAACTAAGTCAGAAAGGAAACTGAGAAAGACAAGTCACATCTTATATCATTTCACCAGCAGAATTTTAACTACAGCAGAAAAAAAAGCCAAAGAAGCAAAATATTGCGCAATTTTTCATAAAATAGTTGCTTTAATGATGCCAAACCATATGGAACTATCTTTACATTAAAATTGGAGGAAAAAAAAGGACTGGAAATTAGTTACTCAGACATTCCTGCACAACAAGACTCTTTGAAGCAATTATTCTGAACAATTTTACAGAATTACGCTATGCACATAAATGTGACTGTCAAATGCAATCATCCTTGAATACTATAGACAGAAGCATGGTTGTAAATAATGCCAAGTCAAATATATTAACAATACAGTGCTTGGAGTTAAAACAACAATAGGTTTCTTCTTTTACTTTTCAATGACACAAAAAAAAAAAAGGGGAAAAGAAAAGGAAAAAAAATCCAATTGGGAAACAGAATTGCATGACAAACTACAACATTCTTGGTGCTTGCAATTATTTTTCACCAGAAGGGAAGTGCTGGCAACTTTATGTATTTACAGACCCACCAGAAGGTGCCAATGACCATAAGTCTGCTGGAACTGAATGCAAGGTCTCACCTAAAACCAACAAGTGGCATGAGTTAGGCAAATAATACTAGACTTGGAGGTAGACATATCCCGGCTTTGATATCATATCAAATTCCATCCCAAAACCAATTGGCTAGCAGGGTAACCTCCTCATTCATAATCGATGATGTGGGTTATATCCCTTGAGAGTGCTAAACTCTTTGAACAAGCTAAATTTCACTTCACCCATCTAAAAATTTAAAAGCCTAAATTCATCTAAAGAAAAAATTTCTCCCCAAGAAGTAGTGTCAGTGTGCAGTAAGTTGACAATTAGGTTACTTTGCCTGGACAAAACCATTATTCTCATTTGGAAGTTGGAACTGCCTCTAGGTGAATTGCAACCACTATCCTTATAATAATATAATTCATCAAAATTAGCAATTAAATATTAACATTCATCAAC
Organism: Bocquillonia castaneifolia; assembly: GCA_948193215.1. Lineage (NCBI taxonomy): Eukaryota > Viridiplantae > Streptophyta > Magnoliopsida > Malpighiales > Euphorbiaceae > Bocquillonia > Bocquillonia castaneifolia. Next base: position 8,315 of record CANYLF010207476.1, read on the forward strand.
ATCAATCCATCCAGTTTACTAAATTCAGAATACCACTAAACAGAGTCGATCAAGAACCACATAAAAAAGAAACAAAATTTCCATCAATCAGAACCAAAACCACTCATCAAAAACTTCAAAATCTAGCATACACATTAATGAAACAAAAAATGAATAACCCACCTGATTTCAGGAGGAGGGGAGGACTTATTATTAGCAGCAGAACAAGTGATTGAAGAACGTTTTTGCTTCTTTCTCCAGTGCACAAGTATACTGTTATTATTAACAGTGGAAGTGAGTGTGTGTTTGATATTTTGATGACTAGTAAATCTCAAATACTTGTAGCCCTTGCTGTAATCTCTTATATTGCAGTTACAGTAGGCAATATTTGCAATGAAAGAAGCCATGGATTGGCTCCAAGAAACCTGAAAACAGAGAGAATTTGTATATAATTTATAACTGTTTGTTGGATGATGGTTATTGCGCCACGCTCAAGTGCTATTTTTCCTTTCCAGGACATGATTATGGATATTGGATCATTAACAAGTAAAGGGCTAACTTCTTTCTTTGGTCTGACAAAAAAGAACAATCTAAGACGAGCCCAAGTGGACCGAAACTCTCATCTCATCTCATCTCATCATTCCTGATTTCTTTTCACCAGCCCAAATACCACAATGGCAGTCCAGAAAAAATATTATAGAATCATGCCTATTGGCGAATAAAAATATCATTTCTCATGATGTGAATAAGACTTGTGTCCAATACCAAGAAACCACAGGAAGCTCTCTAAGGCTTTGTTTGTTTAATAACTTAGGAAGGGAAAAGAAAAGAAAAGAAAAGAAAAGAAATTAAATTTCACTTACTAAATGAAGGGAAATAGTATTTCTCTTATAATGTTTAGATTGTTAATGAGAGAAATACAATTTCTATCTTGTGTAAATTATCAATTATACCCTTATAAACAATTATAATTTTTAGAAAAAAAAAGATATTTTAGTAATTTTAATCTTATTTTCTTTACTTTTTCTCTAATTTAAAGGAGATCACATTTCCCTCTATTTCCATACTTCTTATTTTATTTTCCTTAATTTCCTTCCATTTCTCTTGATCCAAACAAAAGAAATGAATTCTATTTCTTTTCCTTTCCTTTCTTTTCCCTCTATTTCCCTCAAAACAAACAAAGCCTAAGTCTTTATATTAGACTATTCAAGTCAATACAAAAGCAACTTTCAGTTTAAATGCGGTCAAAATAGGCTGCATATTAAGATTCAGGACAACTGTCCAAAGTGAGAGACGTGAGTCCCACCCAAACTTCTTCACCTTTGATGACCGACTATATATGTATAAATATTGAGCTTCACAAAGATAAAGCTACTAAATTAATATGGAAGAAGTAAAGCTACTAGGATTCTTTCCAAGTCCATTCAGTTATAGAGTAATTTGGGCTCTCAAACTCAAGGGAGTGAGTTTTGAGTACATTGAAGAGGACGTTTTTAATAAGAGTGAGCAGCTTTTACAGTTGAATCCGGTTCATAAGAAAATTCCTGTGTTGGTTCATAATGGAAAACCCATTTCTGAGTCTATTGTCATCCTTGAGTACATAGAAGACACGTGGCCTCATAATTATCCCTTGCTCCCTCAACACCCTTATGATAGAGCTACCGCTAGATTCTGGATCAAGTTTGGAGAAGATAAGGTAATTATTTGACTCATGTCCAATTTCGTTATTTTTTTTTTTTATCTTGGTTCAATTTGGTTCGATGTTTAATTTATTCTCAATTAATTTTTAAAAGTGTCCATAGTTTTATTATAATTAATTTCAAAATTTTAATAGAATAGCAAATGGATTATCAGGTATACTTTAACACATATATCTCTGTTTGAACGGGCAATTTCGATGCTTCTTCTGATCTTAAGAAACCTAGTTTAAGAAAAAAAATCACAAAACTTTATGACATTTATTTATACTAAATACATCACTAAAGTTATTTTTTCAGACAAAAATTTACGTGTTATTTTTTTTTCAATACTTGAAGGATCCATTTATTCTACTATATTAGGTAATTAAATTTAGAGGCCATTGAATTATGGTTGAATTTCAAAAGGGGTATCAATTTTCAATTTGTTTCATTTTAGTAATCATATATCTATTTTATCGATCAATTGGAAGTTATTGCTGGAATTAGTAGCGGATTTGCGATGTGTTGGATAAACAGAGTATATTCTCTACATATTTATCTTGTCAATCACTTCTTACATGTCATGTCCTAAGTGGCCGCTGAAACCCTAAACCCTAAAAAAAGAAATTATAAAACTTAGAGATTTTAGGGTTTAGGGTTTCCAATAGCCACATAGGACATAACATTGATTGTAAGAGTTGGTTGACATATTATATTAGTCATAAATTTCAACAAATCAACTACTAATTGCAGTAGGTAACCTTCAATTGAAATAAAATAGATGTATGGTTATAAAAAAAAACAAATTAAAAATCCATACCCATTTAAAATCTAACCATATAAGTGACACACTAGTTAATTGCCCCTCCTAAATAATTATTCATTTGAATTTTTATTTTATTTCTTCTTAACTATTCATTTATAAAATTAAGGGTATACTAAATTAACTGATATATGTATTGTTGGGATGGAAATTTAGTAATCAATTCGTTAACTCTTGAGTAATTTATATATGCAGACCGTAGCTTTATGTAGTTTCTATGTAACGGTGGGAGAAGAGCAAGAGAAAGCAGTAAAAGAAGCAAAAGAAATACTAGGAATAATAGAAGAGCATGGTCTTGGAGATAACAAGTTTTTTGGTGGTGACAAGATTGGATCAGCTGATATAGCTTTGGGATGTATAGCTGGGTGGCTTGATGTGATGCAAGAAGCAGCTGGTGTTAATAAGTTAATAGAAGCTGATAATTTCCCTCGTTTGCAACAATGGATCAAGAATTTCAAGGATGTTCCTGTCATCAAAGAAAACCTTCCAGATCGTGGTGAGATGTTGACTTATTTCAAACGTAGAAGGGACATTATTATTGCATCTCCAAAATCATAGAAATTAGAAAGTTACCCTTTTTATATATATGAGGTCCAAC
>CANYLF010207650.1:0-17890 GCA_948193215.1 Bocquillonia castaneifolia
CTTCTTATGCAGAGTTGAGTTTCTGTTGTGTTAGTGAAAAGGAACTAATTTATTGTTTATGCCATTTTGTCCCATTTGTTTGACTTGCATTGATGTCACATGCTTGCTTCTAAGAATCGTATACACTTTGTATTAACAGAAAGCATGATGCGTGTAAGAAATTATCAAACTTGTGTTGCCCATCTTGCAAATGTTGATAGCTTAATTAATTTGATAAATTCTGACATGAAAGTCTATTTGGCTATCATCTCTCAATTTACAGATTCCTGGGGAGTGAGGTGCATGATCAAGTTAAACAAATCATTCCCTTCTCTCTTGGTTTTATGTCATGCTTATATGGTTGTTACAATAAAGTTGATGGCCTTGAGAAAGGTGGATGCAAGTTATATTTGGATGTCAACAATGAGAAACAAAGTCAGACAGTAGATGATTTACTGCAGGGTTTCTGGTGTTCAACGTGTGAAAAAGGTGTTGTGCCTAATCATGAGGAATACTCTAAAATAATACAACTTCCTGATATGCCAAGCGGAGAAGTGGGGTTCAGTTGTGATTTCATTCATATCCAGTCCCTATTTTTCAAACTTGTTTATGATGATTCTTTGGAAGAGGTTCAAGTTGGCTGTGTGAGAATCATTCGTCGTATCCTTCTACATGGCAGTGCTGCTATTCTGATTAAGACAAGATTTGAGTGGATTAGATGCGTTGAATTTTTATTACTCAACACAAAGAAGGCTGTAAGGGAGGCATTTTGCTCTCAAATCAGTTCCTTCCTGGATGATACTGTCTTGAGTTGTTTATTTTTAGATGAGGATTCATCAAATAAAGTGAAAGAGCAGAAATTATTGGATATACTGAAACATTCTTTGCTGGTAGCCGAGGATTCATCAATAGTTGAGACTCTTCTTGAATCTACAGCACAAATTATGATTGCAGTTGATGTCTCCAGTCAACTTTTCTTGAATTCACTTATTGTGTTGGTTGATCAACTTGATAATCCATATATGACCCTGAGGATGAATGCATCACGGCTCATAAATAAATCTTGCCTTTTCCATTTTAAAGGAGGGTTTGATTTGATCCTTTCCAAAGCTGTTCATATCCGATTTGAACTTTTTGACCATTTAACAATGAACCTTGTGAATCGACCAGAAATGGTCAGAGAGTTTGCAGAAGCAGTATTCAATGTTGCGATGGATGAACTTGTTGAGAAAATGATTCCCACAGTGCTTCCAAAGCTTGTGGTGTGTAATCAGGATAATGACAAAGCAGTTCCTGCATTGTTGGAGTTAGCCAAATATTTAAATACTGATATGGTGCCTCTTATAGTGAACTGGCTACCTAAAGTGCTTGCTTATGCCCTCCATCGAGAAAATAGCCAGGAGTTACTCTCCACTTTGCAGTTTTACCACAATCAAACCGGTTCTGACAACCAAGAAATATTTGCAGCTGCACTACCTGCTCTTTTAGATGAACTTATTTGCTTCCAAGACAGTGGTGATTTAATTGAGATAGGCCAAAGGTATATAAGTCTAGACTTACTAGTGAGCATTTCCTTCTTTGTTTGTTCATTGCACATTTTAATCTGACTGCATTGTTGTGAGCAATCCAGTTTTTTCTGACACCAAATTTCTTTTAACCGTCGAGTTTGACAGATCTGCAACATTTTATATCCTTTTCTCTACAATGCTTTGCAATTCACTGATAACTGTAAAAGGTTTAAAAATGTGTGATTGGTCATTCTTCCAATTGTATAAATTTTGCTTTTCTCTACAGGTTATCAAGAGTGCCTGAGATGATAAAGGAAATTGCAAGAGTTTTGACAGGGTCCGAAGATCTTCCTAACTTTTTGAGGAATCATTTCGTTGGCCTCCTTAATAGAATTGATAGAAAAATGCTTCATTCTGAAGATTGTTTGGTACAGAAACAAGCTTTGGAACGTATTAAAATGCTGATTGAAATGATGGGCTCTCAGCTTAACACCTATGTCCCAAAACTGATGGTTCTTCTCATGCATGCCATTGGTAAAGAATCACTGCAAAGTGAGGGTCTTTCTGTCTTGCATTTCTTCATCATGCAACTGGCAAACAAATCACCATCTAGTACTAAGCATGTAATTTCTCAAGTTCTTGCTGCCCTTATCCCCATTTTGGAAAGGTACAAGGAAAATTCATCATTGCATTTGAATAAAATTGTGAAAATTTTGGAAGAACTTGTGTTAAAGAACAGAACTATATTGAAGCAACATATTTGTGAGTTCCCTCCATTACCCTGTATTCCTGCGCTAATTAAAGTCAATGAAGCTATTCAGGAAGCACGTGGTTCATTGACTCTGAAGGATCAGTTGAGAGATGTTGTTGATGGTTTAAACCATGAGAACTTGAATGTGAGGCATATGGTAGCATGCGAATTGAACAAGTTACTCAACTTGAGAAGAGAAGATATTACAGCTCTGATCGCAGGTGAAGTTGCTGCAGATATGGATGTTTTAAGTTCATTAATCTCATCCTTACTAAGAGGATGTGCAGAAGAATCAAGGACTGTGGTGGGGCAACGTTTGAAATTGGTCTGTGCAGATTGCCTTGGAGCATTGGGTGCAGTTGACCCTGCCAAGGTAAAGGGGTTTTCATGCCAACGCTTTAAAATTGAATGTTCAGATGATGATCTCATCTTTGAGTTGATTCATAAACATTTGGCTAGGGCCTTTAGAGCTGCACCTGATACCGTTGTTCAAGACTCGGCTGCATTAGCAATACAGGAGCTGCTAAAGATAGCAGGCTGTGGGGCATCATTGGATGATAATGTTGCTGCTTCTTGGTCGCAATCACGGAAGGGGAAGAGTAGTGAAAATAGCAGTGGGATGAATAGTAGGGGTCAGAGATTATGGGACCGGTTCTCTAATTATGTCAAGGAAATAATTGCCCCTTGCCTAACCTCTAGATTTCAGCTTCCAAATGTTGTTGATTCAACATCAGTTGGCCCAATTTACCGTCCTTCTATGTCTTTCAGAAGATGGATATCTTTTTGGATAAAAAAGTTGACTGCTCATGCCACCGGATCACGTGCAAGTATATTTAATGCTTGTCGTGGTATAGTGCGACATGATATGCAAATAGCAATTTATCTACTGCCTTATTTAGTTTTAAATGCTGTTTGTCACGGTACCAAGGAAGCTCGCCATGGCATAGCTGAGGAAATTTTATCTGTTCTTGATGCTGCTGCTTCAGAGAACACTGGTGCTGTGTCTCATTTTATTGGTGGTGGCCAAAGTGAAGTTTGTGTTCAAGCTGTGTTCACTCTCCTAGATAATCTTGGTCAGTGGGTGGATGACTTCGAGCAAGAACTAGCTCTTTCACAATCTTTTCAATTATCAGCTTCAAAGAAGCATGCTTCCAGGTCCGTAGATCAAGGTTCAACTTCTGTGACACATCAGGATCAACTCCTTTCACAATGTAAATATGTTTCAGAGCTTCTTGTTGTGATCCCGAAACTGACCCTGGCTAAAGCCTCTTATAGGTGTCAGGCATATGCAAGGTCTTTGATGTACTTTGAGTCTCATGTAAGAGAAAAATCTGGCTCCTTTAACCCTGCCGCTGAGAGAAGTGGCATTTTTGAGGATGAAGATGTTTCCTATCTGATGGAAATATACAGCTGTCTGGATGAACCTGATGGTCTGTCTGGGTTGGCCTGTCTACGCAAGTCATTGAGTTTACAGGACCAGCTCTTAATAAACAAAAAGTCAGGAAATTGGGCTGAGGTTTTGACATTTTGTGAGCAAGCTTTGCAGATGGAGCCCACATCAGTTCATAGGCATTCAGATGTCCTCAACTGTCTGCTGAACATGTGCCACCTTCAGACAATGGTGACTCATGTGGATGGTTTAATCTCTAGGGTTCCCCAATACAAGAAAACATGGTGCATGCAAGGTGTCCAGGCAGCATGGAGGCTTAGCAAATGGGACTTGATGAATGAGTATCTTAGTGGGGCTGATGAAGAAGGTTTACTATGTAGCAGCTCTGAGAGTTATGCTTCTTTTGATATGAATGTTGCAAAGATTGTCCAGGCTATGATAAGAAAGGATCAATTCTCGGTTGCTGAGAAGATTGCATTGTCCAAACAAGCTCTGATTGCCCCTCTTGCTGCAGCAGGCATGGATTCCTATACACGAGCTTACCCATTTATTGTGAAACTTCACTTGCTAAGGGAGTTGGAAGACTTCCATACTTTTCTTGGTGATGGCTCTTTCTTGGAAAAAAAGTTTCATCCTAGTGATGCGGAATTCACAAAATTGATGGATAACTGGGAAAATCGGCTCAGATTTACACAACCTTCACTCTGGGCACGAGAACCACTTTTAGCTTTTCGGAGATTGGTGTTTGATGCTAGTGGCCTTGGTGCCCAAGTGGGAAACTGCTGGCTTCAATATGCAAAGCTTTGCCGTTTGGCTGGTCACTATGAAACAGCAAACAGAGCAATTCTAGAGGCCCAGGCTTCAGGTGCACCTAATGTTCATGTGGAGAAGGCCAAGCTTCTATGGAGTACAAGGAGATCTGATGGTGCTATGGCAGAACTGCAACAAGCTCTCCTGCACATGCCAGAGGAAGCTGTAGGCTCTGCTGCAAGGTCACTGATTACTTCTCTTTCATTGGTTCCACTGAATCCACAACCTGCACTCTCTGATGCTCAAGCTTTGAATGAAAATCAAGGCATTGCAAAGACTCTTCTTTTATATACCAGATGGATTCATTACACTGGACAGAAGCAAAAGGAAGATGTCATGACACTTTATTTTAGGGTGAGAGATCTACAGCCGAAGTGGGATAAAGGATTCTTCTATTTAGCAAAATATTGTGATGAGGTGCTTGTTGATGCCAGGAGGCGTCAGGAAGACAATTCTGAAGTAGGTTCCAGAGCAATGCCACGGGCATCTTCTGTTATTTCTCCTTCTAGTACTGAGAAGCATTGGTGGCATCATGTACCTGACGTACTATTATTCTATGCTAAGGGGCTTCATAAAGGACACAGGAATCTCTTTCAAGCTCTTCCAAGGTTGCTAACTTTATGGTTTGAATTTGGGTGCATTTATCTTAAACGCGGCTCATCATCCAATGAAGATTTGAAGAAGGTTCATGGGAAGGTACAGAGATATTTGGGATACTGCAAATTTATTTTACAGTTTTAATTTAACTGCATTTAAAACTCTTTCCCGTCTTATTTCTTATGCCAATATGATTTTTCCCCTTCTCTCTTTGGCAGGTAATGTCTATCATGCGAGGCTGTTTGAAGGATTTGCCAACATATCAGTGGTTAACAGTTTTGCCTCAATTAGTCTCCAGAGTGTGTCACCAGAATGAAGAAATTGTTAAATTGGTCAGATGCATTATCACCTCTGTTCTCCGGCAATATCCACAACAAGCATTGTGGGTTATGGCAGCTGTTTCAAAATCTACTGTCCCTTCAAGAAGGGAGGCTGCTGCAGCAATAATACATGATGCTAAAAAAGGGTTTGGCCAAGGAAACAGTGGATGTAATTTGTTTGCCCAGTTTGCTAGCCTAGTTGATCATCTTATAAAGTTGTGCTTCCATCCAGGGCAGGCAAAGGCACGGACAATTAACATTTCAACTGAATTCAGCTCCCTAAAGAGGATGATGCCATTGGGAATTATTATGCCCATCCAACAATCTCTTGCTGTTAATTTACCAGCTTATAATGTTGGCCTCACTGACTCACTTGCCTCTAATGTATTCTCTACCTCAGATCTTCCAACAATTTCAGGAATTTCTGATGAGGCTGAGATTCTTTCATCTCTTCAACGACCTAAAAAGGTATGCAGGTTCTTTTCTTTAGTTCACAATATATATATATATATATATATTGTTAGCGTACCACATAATTTTGTTTTCTTATAATGCACATGAAGTTATTACAGATGTCACTTGAATTATAAAATGTTCCCTTACTTTCACATACTCTCTTGCTGAAAAGTCCCTAAACAGTTGTATAGATATACTCTCCTGTTTTAATCTTATTTTATTTTATTTTTTTTGCTGAATAATTGAATGTCAATGCACCATATCCAGTTCTCTTAAATGTTACCACAAATGTGTTGCATAAGATGGAGAAGATTTCCATTTTTTTCTCTAGATATTTATCTTATTTCAGTTTTGTTGATCGTACAACTTTAGTTAAACTTCATAAATAGGCAATTATGGGTCCCATATTGTGTTGTGTTTTTGGAAATAGAACATTTTTGAGCACCAGATTAGCTTGTGGTTGTAATTTTACACTAATTTCCTCAATGTAAATTGTCCTCAAAGGTTCACCTTCTAATGTGTTTCACATCATTTTCAAATGCTCATGTGTTTTGTCTATTCAGATTGTGCTGTTGGGCAGTGATGGCATTGAGCGTCCATTTCTTTGCAAACCCAAGGATGATCTTAGGAAAGATGCTCGTATGATGGAGTTCAATGCAATGATAAACAGGTTATTATCTAAATATCCTGAAAGCCGACGAAGGAAGCTATATATCCGCACTTTTGCAGTGATTCCTTTAACAGAAGACTGTGGCATGGTGGAATGGGTCCCCCACACTCGTGGACTCCGGCATATTCTTCAAGATCTATATATAACGTGTGGAAAATTTGACAGGCAGAAAACTAATCCTCAGATTAAACGGATTTATGATCAATGCCAAGGTAAAATGCCAGAAGATGAGATGCTGAAGAACAAGATACTTCCGATGTTTCCTCCAATTTTTCACAAATGGTTCATGACTACCTTTTCTGAGCCAGCTGCTTGGTTTAGGGCCCGGGTTGCTTATGCACATACTACTGCTGTTTGGTCAATGGTAGGACATATTGTGGGCCTAGGTGATCGACATGGTGAAAACATTCTCTTTGACTCTACTACAGGTGATTGTGTTCATGTGGATTTCAGTTGCCTCTTTGACAAAGGGCTGCAATTGGAGAAGCCTGAGCTGGTGCCTTTTAGATTAACGCAGGTAATCATTATGTTATGTTTTTTGAGGACCCCCGATTTGTTTTACGGTTTTCTGATGTGTCCTGGAACTGTGGAACATGATTTTTTGCATGTGATATGAAGTGAAATACCTCCAAATAAAATTTTGGAGGTTCCTCAGAAATTTTTTCAAAATGTTCATATAAGCTGGACTAAAATATATTCTGAGCAACTATTAGTATATCTAACTGTATTTGTTAATTATTGTTTAGTTCTGAGTCATTTCTTGTTGCACATGGTTTTTCAAACCTGAATGTTTTATTCTTGTGAGAATTGTTGGATTCCAGAACATGATTGATGGCTTGGGTATCACTGGATATGAGGGCATCTTCTTACGGGTGTGTGAAATCACACTTTCAGTGCTGAGGACACACAGGGAAACTTTGATGAGTGTACTTGAAACATTCATTCATGATCCTTTGGTGGAGTGGACAAAAAATCATAAATCCAGCGGGGTAGAAGTTGAGAATCCACATGCACAGGTTACTATCTTCATTATTTTACAGCAGTTTATCAAATTAATCTTTCTCTATCTATAGGACCTATACAATTTCGAATCATCAAGCTGATTTGCCTTGGTGAATTTCTAAGCTAACATTTTTAGCTCTTATAATTTGATTTCAACAGAGCGTTTTGAGGTTAGAGTTTAGAGTTTATTTCTGTTATTTAATCATTACAAGTGTAATGTGCTGAATATTGCAGCGAGCCATTAACAATATTGAAGCAAGGCTTCAAGGAGTAGTTGTTGGTGTTGGAGCAGCACCCTCTTTACCTCTAGCTGTGGAAGGCCAAGCACGTCGCTTAATTGCTGAAGCAGTGTTTCACAAAAATCTTGGAAGAATGTATATTTGGTGGATGCCATGGTTTTAGTTTTTAAACACTGGGAATTTCTTGGAAAAGCTTGGTTAAGGTAACATGCATTTTTTCCTCTTGACATGCTTAATTAGGGCATTTGTTTGTCTTTCCATTTTCATAATGTCATAATGATTATCTATTGCAAAGAAACAGTTCAAAATGATCAAACAGTTAAACATTTATAGGGAACAAATCATGATTCTGCACGTATATTTGGACTTGATTACCTTTGTACGGCCATCCTCAGTTATTTGGCTGGATGGCGAAAGTTGAAATGAAATAATGCAACATGAAGCCTCAATTACCCTTGACATATTGAGTTTTATGGTTCGAGTCAATCATATATTCTTGGTGAATGAATTACCTAAATATTTTGATGGATTGAAGAATTATTTGACAAGTAAGGTTGAATTGGAATGATTTTACAGAAGGGAAATACACATTCTGGATGTTCCAATTTTTGTTTTTAACATAAAAAATTATGCCTTAATTGCTATTTTGATTACTCTTCCTTGCTCTGCATGTGGATTTATACGAATAATGTTAAATGTCTCGAGTGTTCCACTATTTGTTAACTTTTAATTTATGCATGGATCTTGCAATATTTGACAGGTTGAATGTCCATTGTTAAGTTTACTATAGTGAAAATGGTTCACATACCACATAGAAATTGCACATCATGTTGCTTGCGTGAATTTGGTACACCTCCATGACCATCTTTACATGCTTTCTAGGTCGAGGTTTTTGCTCAAATGGTTGAGAAGTCACTGCTTTTGTATCGGGAACACTGATTTTACTGCTTCCCCATTATATTACCGAGTTTTATGCTACCTTGCTAAGAATGCGTTGCTTTTGCCTTCATTGGAGATCATTATGCATCGTAAGGTCACTGGTACGCTGAATGTATACATTTTCTAATTGTGTTCTTTGGACTTTCCTTTAATTTCCCTATTAAATTACCAAAAATACATCTTCACAGAGGTGTTATTTGAAGGCTCATATGTACTGCTTCTGGAATATTTTATGCAACTATTATAACAATTGATTTGGAAATTTTTCTGCATACTGGGATTCTTTTTTCTTTAAATGATTGAGCTTCTATGTTCAGTTATGTTACAGGCCATTTTGCTGAAGAAGGAAGAGACAGATGAAGTATTTCTGAGTGAAAACTACCTGAATGTTGCCTCTTGAAGATTTGGAGCATTTGTATTTGTTGCTCAAGTATATCGAGAGATGAAACCTAACAAGAGTAATGAAGGAAGTACCAGTAAATTTTGCAGGTGAGAGATATCGCTGGGAGGTTCAACATCTTCATTTGAGAAACAGAGCCTGGATTTTGTTACTGAACAGATTGCTTTTACTGGAGCTTCCGATAAATTTTTCATACAGATGGAAGTATCCGGATGTTGTCACGTTAAATCAAAGAATTTTGGCTTTACATAAGATCAATTTTCAATTGTACACCTTTCTTGTAATATGATATTTTCTGCTTTATATACAGCAATGATCATATAGTATATCCCTTGTATATTTTTTTCACTGTATATTACCGATGTATAACGTTTAGTAAACAGCAACGATGTATTCCCCACATTTCTCTATGAAGTGTTCTGTTGTATATTGCTTTCAAGTTTCAACTCAGGTGTCTGATTGTTGCCTGCAGCTGAAGTCCTTCGTCTTGAGTGTTATTTGTCGCAATATCTGTTACTAATTGCATTAGATTCTTAAACTTTATGCATGGATGAAAGGGAAGGTTGGGAATATTGAGATTAGAGGGAGGTGAAATTCCAATGAATTGATTTTACACGGGGCGTTATGGTGCCCTTATAAGCATTTCATTTCCAGTACTATAAAGTAACTGAAATTTCGGCTGCTTTAATGCAACCATTCTTTAACAGCTCTCCCTTTAGCAATAAAACAACCTATGTTTTTCCTATCAATTCGCATAGGGCTGCTTGTTTGAACCATAATCTCTTTTACCATCCTCTTAACAGGAGATTCCCCTCTAACAACGCTATGATTTCCCAAACCACAAATGACTGTTACTTCTGTCGGAATCCCATAATTTCCACTACTGAATCTTTTTCTCATCTCCTCCATCCACATTAACATTATCAAATAAGCCGAACACGAGTGCATCCCATGCAAATCCAACTTACACTCTACTTCATCCCACTTCATCGCCTCGCTCAAAACCGAAGATCCGACGATTTCTGTAACCAACAAAGCCTCATCTTTGCTCAAAATCTCGATCAAATCACCGACTGAAACCGGATAACCAGTTGAGTTCTGTGTCATCGACCTGAGCGTAGGACAAGAATTCAGCACTGAATTGCAAGTCCTTAAAGAGAAAGGAATGCCTAAATCCTTCATCTTTTGTAACCATACTACCATTTCAGGAAGTACATTGTGAGATCCATATGATGAAAGAATCATATTTGAACAAATTGTATCAACCTTAAAACCTCCTTTGCTTTCCATTTGCTCAACAGTCTCCTCCATTTCATCAAACAATCCTAATCTTCCATATGCATAAACCACACACCTAAACTCAAACAATGACGGCTTCACTCCTTTACCTCTCATCTCTTCAATCAATTTTGCTGCTTCTTTAGGCCTACCCATTTCACATAACCCACTAATCATGGCTTTAAACCCTTGCTTTTTAACATAAACAGAGTTCGAATTGCCAACCAGTTGCTTCAAACGAGCTAATGATTCATCAAAACCTCTGATTGAACTCTGTTTACAGTGAGACTCAACCAAATTGCAGTAAAAAAGAGCAATATCTCTTTCATTAGACCCTAATTTGGATACAGAATCAGAAATTAAAGTCGCTGATTCGTAATGTAGGCCTTGTTTATCAAGCAAAGCAACAATGTCTGCTACTAGCTTTGGATTCCAATCAAACCACCCAGCTTCTGAAATCTTCAAATAGAGCTGCAAAACATTAAACATTACCGCTAAACGGTGAATTGATACGCGTGTTAAACATTCATTAAAAAGTTCATAATCGTACGCGGTGAACCGAACCGACATAGAGCACAATTCAGACAGACAAAGAGAAGAGTGTTATCCATCAAAAAAAAAGAGAGAGAGAGAAGAGTGTTTGAATGTGTGTGTGCGCGTGAGAGAGAGAGATTTACTTACAGGGAAAGCAAGAGAAGAGAGATGAGAGTGAGAGGAGTGATGATTGAGAAGATGAGAGAGAGCATCGAGAGCAATAGATTTGGGAGATGAAGCTACAAATTTCTTTATCAAACGGTTGGTGGCTGTGTTGTTTCCTTCAGCAGTGGAGAGAGCAAGAGAAGACAAGAATCGTTGCCCTTGTTTGCTTAAAGCTGCACATTTAAATACCCATTTTCTTACTACTGCTACTCCTTGCTGGTGACTGGGGGATTGGTAGTGCTGCCCGCTCCATGGAAGTTTGAAGGTGGCCGCTATTCTTAGCTGAAGCCCAATCTGCATTTGCAATGTCGGAAGGGATTTGGGACTTGAAGCTGTGTATTAATTCAAAGAGTGGCAATTTTTAAACTCCAAACTTTAATAATTACACCAAATAGACCCTTCAACTTGTATTATAGGGCCATTTAAGTCTAAATGTTTGGGTCAAATAGATCCATAACTTCTATTTTAGGGTCAAATTAACCCAATTTTTTACTTTAGTCAAAGTAGATCTAATTTTTATTTTAATTGCACGTACAATTTTATGGAATTATTTGGCCCAAAAAGATAAATATTGAATCTATTTTATCCAAAAATTGGACCTATTTGGCCCATTTAATTTGGAAGAAAATATTGCATATTTCTTTCCATAATTTATTATTTTAATTTAGTTTTTTCTTTATTTCCTTTTTTTGTCATTTTACTAACACTACTGTTAGATGATGAGAAGCTCTTTTAAAAAAAAAAAATAATACAAAACAAATTCGTATCGTCTACAAATGTAATAAAAACAATAATATATATTCTTCTTTCTAAAAAAAACAAGCTTCAATAATGAAATTCTTAGAAACCAAATCTTAAAATGGTATCAAACTCGCATTATTTTAGGGAAATTTGTAAAAACGCATAAAAGCGTCTATTTAATTGGTAAAATATCAATGTAGTAAAATATTAGCATCTATACTTAAAAGCGGTATTTTAATTAATCAGCTGTCTAACTTTTATTGAAATACATAAGAAACATTTATGAAACATAAAAAAAATATCCTTTTACTACTTTTTTTTGACAAGTTTATTATTTCGTTCATTTGTGTTTCAAAATGTTTCATATTACTTTTGATGAGTTTTTTGTTGTATGATGTATTCCAAATCAGTATGTATTTTCACATTCCATAAAAAAGAGCAGAGTATTCTATTACTATTTTTAGAATTATACAAAAAATAAAAAAAATGTAATTTCAATAAAATTCCAGAAATTGCATTAATATTCTTTTACTATTTCCAAAAAAAAAAACACAAAAAAATTATTCAATTACATTATATAAATTGTTTCATTAAATGTTTTACCCTATTCCTTCTACTCTTCATCATCAATGAATTTTTCAAAAAATCACCAAAACAAGAAGCTTTAAGAGAAAAACCAATTATCCTGCAAAAAAAAAAAAAAAAAAAAACACATATGAAACCATTTAGAGACAATTAAGAAACATTTAAGAAACAGTTAACAAACATTTACGAAATAATCACAAAAAACAACAAATGAAATTCTTCAAGTTCAGTTCCATGAAAAAGATATTATATCATTATTTGTAAATCAATATTTAGATCTTCAACATCAGATTCCACCTTCGAATAACCAACATCTTCATTAACAGCCAGAAACTCATTATCCTGCTTAAACAATTAAGAAACACTTAAGAACACTTAAAGAAACAGTTAAGAAACACTTAAGAAAATAGTTAAAATAAAACACTTGTGAAATAATCACAAAAACATCATATGAAATTCTTCAAGTTCAGTTCCATGAAAACATATCAAAATCATTCTTTCTAAAAAATCACCAAAACAAGAAGCTTTAAAAACATCAAGCTGTTGCAGAGAAAGAGTTTCACATATATTCTTCAACACATAAAATCTTTTACCACCTGAAACAACAAAAAAAGCACAGATGAAAAACATAAACAATAAAGAAACATTTATGAGACACATATGAATCCGAATTAGTTATGTACCACATAAAAAACATTTATGAAACAAAGATGAAATAAATATGAAACATTTATGAAAGAAATATGAAACATTTATAAGACACATATAAATCAGGATCAGAATCAGTTATGTACCACATAAGAAACATTTATGAATCACATGTGAAACATTTATGAAACGAATATGAAACATTTATAAGACACAAATGAATCATAATCAAAATCAATTATGTACTACATAAAAAACATTTATGAATCACATATGAAACATTTACGAGACACATTTAATCAGAATCAGTTATGTACCTCATAAGAAATATTTATGAATCGAATATGAAATATTTATGAAACAAATATGAAACATTTATGAGACACATATGAGTCAGAATCAAAATTAGTTATGTACCACATAAGAAACATTTATGAATCACATATGAAACATTTATGAAATAGATATGAAACATTTATGAGACACATCTTATTAAAAACCAATAATCATCATTTTGAATATAACCAAGCAGCAAATCCATACGCATCTTATTTTCAGCTTTCAAATGACAAGGAAAAAAAAAACTTATGAACATCTTCCAAAGCAAACTTTTTCTTCCTTCTAGCAGCGTTTTTTAGATCTTTTTCACCCTTCTTCTACCACATCAGAATTATTAATAACTTCAACCTTCTTCTTGCTCAACAAAAGACCTAAAAAAAAATTAAAATACAAACCCTAACTTAAAAAATAAAAAAGTAAAAATAAAATATGCAACAAACATTAAATGAAACTCCGATCACGAGTAAAAACTCAAATGTCGGTAAAGAAATACAAACCATAACTTAAAAATAAAAAGTAAAAAAATACCTCTCAGTTAATGAAACTCAAAATGCAGTAACAATCACAAGCAAAAACAACTTCGACGAAAAAGCAAGAATGAAAGCAATGTCGTCGATAGAAAATCAGAAAAAAATAGTGAAGAAGAAACAAAGCAAAAATACAAAAAAATGAGCCAAAAATAGCTAATAGAAACTGTAAAATAGAAGATAATAAGAGAAAGATGATAAGAGAAAGAAAAAAAAAAGAGAAGAGGAAAAGAGAAGAAAAAACATAGAGAGAGAAAAAGTAGCCATTGATTTTAGTTGTCTGGAGGAGGAGGAGGGGGAAAGTGAGTTGCAGTGGTGATAATTAATAAAGAAAATTCTGCTATTTAAAAGAGAGAGAGTTATAAGAAAGTGAAGAGATAATTATAAAAATTAAGTAAATAGGATAATAAAAGTGATATGTACATGTTAGAAAGTAAATATTTAAGGAAGGTATACAACCTGTAATTTTATACGAGAACAATAACAATGGATTCATTTCTTTGAATCACTTTTTTTTATTGGAACTTGATAATTTTCATTCGTCTTTTAAGAGCCCACGTTTCAACTGAACTAGAAAAAACTTTAACTGAAATAATTTTTGAATTTACCGAGGCCATCGGGAACCTCGTCTCAGTTTGCTTGTGGCATCTCCCTTTCGCTAGTTATCCGAACAATGTAAACTCCTATCCAATCTACTCATAATGATCTAAGGTGAAAAAATAAGAATGAATTTACTTGGTTTTATGTTGTTCGTGGGCTCTTTCCTTTTTCTTATGATAGATTCTGCGTAAAATTTATTGAAATAAAAATTATCACATGAAAGGAAATAGAGGTGCAGTATATTCTTTTTTTATATCCGAGTTCAATATTTATTTTATTTTAAATTAGACAAAAATAGATGGAAAAGTCAATTAAGTCATTTATATTTAGAAAATTAAAATTAGAGTGCAATTATTAATGTATGGAGTGTAAAAATCACCACCCCAATTTAAAAAGCCCACATCTTCACAAAAATGTCCAAATAATTTGGGTTTTTATGAAATATGCCGGATCTGATCCATTTTATCTACAAAAGTGTCTAACAAAAAATCACGTGACGTTTGGTTCATGAAATGGAATAGAATAGTTATTTCATGGTACTAGAAATAACTATTCTTTACACCTTATACTGAAGTGATATTCCATGATATTGTAGAATTACATCTCAATAGATGAACTAAAGACAAAAATATCAATTTTATATGGAATAATTATTTTATTTTTTATTTAATTATTCTCTATAAATAATTATTTCATTCCATTTTGTGAACTAAACAGATTTTTACCTAAAAGAATAACAGTTATACACTAAAACACAAACAGTCAAACACAACGTATAAACAAAAAGGAGGAAAAAGAGCATAAAATATCAAAAGGTAACTTCCATAGCTTGTATATCAAGTGTTTGCACCTGGTGTTATTTTATTATATCTTCCCACTTTTTGCGTTTATTTATTCTATTTGTTAGCCTTATGGACATCTTGAGTTTGACAATTCATGTTTATGGTGATAATGTTGTGTCAGTTCAAATTCATAAGTGGTCCTGGAAGATTGTGATAATGTTGCGTCCATGAACAGATTCCGTGACTGCGAATTAATTCACAGTGTGTTTGGGCTTGAATTTGAATTTAGATTTAAATTTGACTCAAATCCATTATTTGACAAATTCATATTATTTTGATTTGAATTTGATTTAAAGCCATTAAAATAACACATATTGAATTTTAAATTCTAATTAAACACATGTTATTTTAAATCTAACTATGACAACTAATCATCTGAAAATCTAGTACGCGGGCTTATAAACGACGTATTCCAAAACTTTTTTTTTTGACATGGTCTTGCAAAGCTATTTTGATATTCTGTTTATCCTCTTAACATATTGTTTTTTTTTTCTAATCTTCTAGTATTTTCTATTTTGAAATTTTATTGCATGAAATCAAAATTAATTAATACTCTCATAAAATAATAATGAATACTTGCTTCTCCCCACTATTATATATGGGACAAAGCTTTTTATTAATAACTATTTGATAGTCTCAACTCCCAATAATCTTCTCTCTCTCATCATCGTCTCTTAACTTTTTTTTTAACTAAAAAATCTTCCAATTATAAATTTATAACATAAAAATCCCCATCGTTAACGTGCATCCACCTAATGTTAACCAAATTTTACCCTTTTATATTCCATTAAATTGAGCATATTTTATTATATTATCTCACAAAAATTGAGACCATTTAAACATGTTATCTATTATATATGAATTTTATTCAATTAAAATATAGAAAACAAATAATTTCAGGGTCAAATTTTTTTTAGTATTTTTTTATAAATTAGATTGCATTTTTCGTAAGTTGTAATCGAGCCGAGCCGAGTTTTGGGATATTCAGGCTCGGTTCATTTACTAAACAAGCTGAGGTCGAACTCAAGTTTCAAGCTCATTTAGTAAACGAATTGAGTTTGAGGTGAGCACCATTGTGCTCATGTGGTATTCATGAGCCTAACCAAGCTTTTATTGAGCTTTATTTTTATTTTATAAAAATTAGTTTAAAATATTTTTATTATAAAAATTATTTTTAAAAATGATATTTACAATTTTTTTATTGGAATAAAAAAATGATATTTACAATTTAATTTAGCTAAATATAGTTTTTCTTTTTTTTTCTTAAATTAGTAATAAAGCATGATAAGATTTTAAACACAAATAGTTAACTATATAATAAGCATAAATTTGAAATATAGGATTTGAAATTTTTAAATCAGCCAAATAATATATTTGAAATTTAGGATTTCAAATTCTTAAATCATCCAAATAATTGATTTCAAATTTTTAGATTTGAAATATAAGGATTTGAAATACAAAGATTTGAAATTTAAATCCAAATCTAAATCCACTCATCCAAACATACACTAAAATTTCAAATCCAGGTTAGGAAATCACGACCTTGGTCGCAACTATGAAATTGACTACGAAAGCTTGTTTCATGATTGCAAATGGAAAGCCAGTCACAAGATCACCATCAGTTAGATCCCTAGTAAATCAATTGGTGCCATGTCAACAGCTTTGAATTTCACAACCGTGATTATCAAAATCGCAACCGCGGAAATCAAAATCAAATATGACGGTTAGGGGTTTGTAAGTAAAGTCAGAGGAATCCTGAGTGTGGATGTGAAGATAAACTAGATGTTGTGACTACTTTATAAAAATCACGAATGTCAGAACCACGACTGTGATTGTCATTCCCGCAGAGCATTAATTGCTCTAGACTAGGTAGGTAGAGACAATCAATCCAATTGTATCTACGAGCTAGTTTTGGATATTTTGGTTATAAATACCATTCACAAATGTGTTAGAAAATTAATGCACAATCTTTTGATAGCTAAACTCTTGCAAATTTACTTCCTGAATTTAGGTGTATTTAATTCTTTGTGAATTAGTTGTGTTCGGGTAATTAGGACTCTTTAAGCTTATCAATTGGGATTGATATATAACTTAGGTTGGGAGTGCCTTTTACCTTGTACAAATGTCAATCTTGTTGAGATTGAGAAATAATTGGGTTGGGTTTAGAGTTAGCCTTTGAAAAACTCTTGTAAGCTTTGGTGTTAGCCAAGAAAACACTAAGTTGTGAGGTAGCTTAATGAAAAACTCTCTTGTAAATCCTTTATGGATAGTGGAACACCCAATTGTGCATTAGAGAGTGGACGTAGGGTTAGTTAATACCCAAACCACTAAATTTTGTATGTGTCCTTATTTCCTTTGAAGTTTTTTGTACCCATTTATACATATACTTAATATATGCATAGTAAAAATATTAACTTTATCATATAATAATCTTTTATATATAAATATTAAAATAAAATTTAATTGTTTAATACTCTTTGATAAATAAAATTTTAAATAATATTATAATAACAAAAACACTTTTCCCTAAGATCGCCGGAGTCTAGCCACATGGAGCTCTACCAATTCTA